>JAJOOI010004268.1:0-89526 GCA_029582585.1 Solanum bukasovii
AACCTTTTGAAATGCAAAGACTATGCTTAAAATGAGTAATGAATCATCTATAAAGAATGATCCTATACCCATGTTGGCATATATAAGTTCTGAGGATTCTTAGTTGTCTGAACTCATCCCAATATCGGTTCTCAATACTAATACCAATAATATATAACTTATGCTCAAATGATTAAAAACATAACTCTTTCTCAATTGAGGTAATTACTCAAAAGATCCTCTTAAAAGAGGTAATACTCTTAAACTTCTCTAAACTCATAACTCATTCAGAAATCAATGTTTTTCTCTTTGAAAATGTAAAAGGGTTACACATGGGAATACTTAGTTCCCTTATACTCATTTTTAAACATGTAAGACAACTCTCCTCATTCTCATACACATTTACTCAATATTTAGTTCAAAACTAAAATCAATTTAAAGAATTCTCAAATAGACTCAAAAAGGTCCTCTTGAACTTTCCTCTTAACTTTACTTTAATTTGAAATGTGCATTAAGACATGTGATTATGACATGTAGGATCTGTCAAGGATTAATTTAGACTTTATGATTTCATATTATGAAGAGAACGCATGTACGATTTGAACTAACACATACGAAATGAAGGACAGAAAAGAAAAGGACTTTGCGACCCTGGCGCACTAAGTGGCGTAGGGTGCCTCCCCAAAAACTACTGGACAGTGTTTAGGGTGCACTGTGTAGCACACCGGGCTAGGCCCCAAACTACTGTCCAGTATTCCTAGCACAGTTGTGGTGCGCCACCACACACCCGTGCCCAGAAATCTGATGAATGTTCTTCAATTTTTCGGGTCCTAACTCATTTAGAATAGAATGATTTCTTTAAAAATCTCTTGGATTCATAAACCCAACACAATTTTGATGAAATCCCATATCAAATCCATTAAGAATCAACACACTTATTTGCAATACCCTCACCTCAAGAACTTAAAAACCTCTATTGTTAAAGAATGGGGTTAAAACTCAGGAACTTCTCCAGATACTAAATATAAAGAATCTCATGTACGAATTCATGAAAGAAATTACATGATTGGTTTGAGGGAGAAGAAACCCAACACCATGAGGGGCATCCATACCTCGAAAGAACACTCGTTCTTAGCGGGATCCTTGGTTCTTGAAAGAACGCTCGAAACCCTTCTCATTTTCTCCTCATGAAATCCTTCTCTCAAATTTTAAGCGTTTAAGAACATTGAGAAGTGGTATAAATCAGACCCTTATTTGGGTGGGAAAACGTTTTAGGCCTAGTGGGGTATGGAAAAGACTAAAATACTCTTTCCTTAGGATGAAAAACCTTAACTAGAAAGGATTCACTCAAATAGCCATAACTTTTTACTTAGAGCTAGATATTTAGCGAAATTGGTGGTGTTGGAAACAAAACTCAAAGACCTTCGATTTGATACATCATGGGCCATCTAACTCTTTATGTACTAAAAGATATGGTCATTTGAAGTTGACCCAATAGTAAAAATTGGTCGTAGTTCGAGGTGTTACAACAACCAACAAGATGACTCTTTTCTCACATAGCCACAATGACATTCTAAATCAATACAGACTACAACCAGAAGTGAACTTGAACAACTATCACACACTCATAATGTACAAACCATTAGAAATCTTATCAAACTTTCATTCTTAGAGCATAATCTTTCCACGAGATTAAACTATAAAAAATGATCTTTATACATCACATACTCATTAAGGGAGGATCCAAATTCTTTAACCTAAGAAGGAGATGATCAAGTGCCTACCCAGGGAACGATAAAACCAGATATATATAACCTCTAATAACACAGTATGAATGCTAGATCAGTACCTACGATTGTAGACAACCCTTAAGAACGACAAAACTACACACAATAATTCCCACATTGAATCACACATAGTCAAAACATGGTTACGATGATGAGATAAATCTTAAGATTGTCGGACAACTACAAATATTCATTGTACTTCTTCTATAAATTCTCATAAGTAAAGTAATACATGTAGAACCACTGGAATACTTCAACTGCTCCAAGAAAATACCAAATGTGTCATATCTAAAGTACCCAAGTCTGCCCCAACATTATACCCTATCAAGAGTACATTAGAGGATCGGTATATATGATCCGCTATTAGGGATCCACCCATAGAAGTGAAAACATGTGTGGGCATAGGTAGTGAATCATTTTCAAACTCATGTCTAGGAAAAAATATATGGTCACATAAGAATATACAGAACCAATGTTGAATAACACTAAATATATTTTCCAATAACCCCATATAAACCATTTCCATTCAGTTGACTTTATTTCTTTGATTTTTAGCTACCGACAATCCATAGGTATGATACCCATTACGATCGTACCCATACTCGATTTTATCACACCTCACGTACTTTTCATATCAAATTATTGAAGGCCACACTCTCAACAGTAATAAAATATCACAAGCTCTCCGATCATTTACCTTACTCTCAAACCTTTTCTAGTATTAAAGTATTCTAAGCAAAAACATACTCGCCTCCAAAATTTCTGAACTATTGCTCCCTTTCTTTCCATGTAAGAACTTCATGGTAGCTACGTGTCAAACCCAAGGTTGATAATACTAATTTCAAATTTGAAAATACTTTCTCATCTAGGTAAAGCTATTAAATCACACACAATGTCAATTCCATCGAATCTTTCACATACCAAGTTGCAAATATCATTCAACCTATCATATACCCCATGTCAAAACTTAAAAAGAATCTTGGTCACCCTAATAATTTTGTATACTATGAGCATATAACCTTTATTTACCATCAAATGTCTATGTAACACAACCCAATAGTCTATATAGTCTTATCAACAACGTAGTTTAAATCCCCTCGAAATCCTTAATAATCATGTAGAACTATATCCCATCCGTTAGTGAATCCATAAGCTAATCACCATAATTTGAACAACATAACCCCATATGAAAACACACAATCATCCATACATCACCTTTAGTCGCCTAGACCAAACCTAATCTTCATAAAAGTCATTGATAAACCCGTTATAAGATTGTACTAAATCAATCAACCTTGCATCATCATTGCTATACTCAAAGGGGAAAATCCCTACTACCTTTAACTTAGAACCAATAGAGTCCTTCGAAATGATCAATACCTGATGCAATCAATCATTTATGTCACTCCCCGAGGCTATGCCCTGGGTGTAAACATGGTACCTAGGATCACAAGTGACCCCAAGCTAACCCTGAGCTAGCATATCATAAGCAAATTGAATATATCTATGAAAAGATAATCTAATGCGGAAGTTAAATCATGATATAACTGAATGATGGGGAATACCCAATACCGGTCTAAATATATATAAAATTTTAATAGTTTAGTGAACTAAATGTATATACTGAAATATACAGAAATGAACTAAATTGAATGCAATGACCAAATACATAACATGCTGAGACTGAATACTAAAATATAACTGAAAGCCTGGTCAAATACACTGGAGTCTGATTGTGGGAGCTACTACTAACCTACATAAAACCATGTGAGCTAAACACAGAGTCTGATGTATACACCCAATCAAGAGGATACAATATAACTTGTCGGGGGTATAAAGGCATGATTGGCGTGATCAATAAATTTGATGCCCACAGAGGGGACTTATAAAGCTACGGGGGCACTAGTTCTGGGACTGTGCGGGTACGCTGAACCCTAGTCATACTCGGTGTTAAGTCTACTCCCGACTGAAAATGTATTTGAAACATTATGACTGAAATACTGAATGCTGAATAGCTCAAAATACTGACATGCAAAATCTGAGAATGTAACAATTATTTACTGATAATGTGATATTCGAAAATTGGAGCATGTATATCTATTTTAACTGACCTAGAATGTGAAATTCATGAACTAAGAGAATCTACACAACTTGGGTTCTGAGATTCATGAAAAGAACTAACCAATGATTCCACAAAATCATGCTAATCTGATTTGGATACTTTAACAACTAAATCACAAATAATATCTAAGGTTTTAGAAACCCTAGGTCTAAGCATGATATAGAAAATCGAGAATCTGATTGAATTCTAGGGATCTATTGGGTGAAAGGAACCCACTAGTGAAATCCCACATGCCTGGTGACGAATTTCACGAAGGGAATCTTTCAATTTTGGGCCTGGAACTGAAGAAAACTTGTTGCGTTCTTGGAGAGGGCTTGGTCAATTGTTTCTTCTCTTTTTGCTCTAGTTTTTGTGAATTTTAGAGAACAAATCGATTAGGGAAAGATCTAATTAAGTTACTAGGCTTAAACTGACCAAAACTAGTTAGTTTAGGGGTTACACGACATAACTTAGGTGTCCAACGCATAGGGCAAAAGACCAAAATGAAGTTAACTTAAAAGTTGGCGGGGCCAACGACGGGCCTGACTGACGGACCGTGGATGGACCTACGATCTATCCTGTCATCTCGTCATTTGCGTCTAGGAGATGAAGGCTGGGGGGTCTAAACCACGGCCCTGGACCACAGACAGTGGCCCCACGTGCGGTCCTGCCAATGGTCAACCCTTTTCATGGAGTTGTAGGGAAAGCTGAAGTGGCAACCACGGACCCCACCTATGGTCCGTAAGCCAACCAACGGTTCGTAGGTGGCCTCCGTCGGTGGCACTTGCTGGTTCTGCAAAATTTATCATTTGGTTTTTTTTAAATCTAGGGTGTTACATTATCTCCCCCTTGGAAACATTCATCCCCAAATGAATTCTAAACTAGCTGTATATGGAGGGAATGAGCTGCAATCCCTACCATTATGTACTGGAAACTGAAATATGACTGAATTGAGATCCAAGATCATGCAAATATGCTGAAAATGCAAGAACAACCGAAGGAACAAGATACCGAGACTGAATTTTTGCAACAGTAAACTTAGAGACTGGAGAGGAACTATTACCTGAAGCTGAAACGGAATCAGAAGGAAAGAGATGAGGATACTTGGCCTTCATGGATACTTCTACTTCCCAAGTAGCGCCCTCTATAGACTGACTCTCCCACAAAACATTAACTGAAGCAACTTCTTTGTTTTTTAATCTACGAACCTGACGATCAAGAATTTCAACAGGCACTTCTTCATAAGTGAGACTATCCTTCACAACCACACTTTATAATGGTACTATGGATGCTGGACCACCCACACACTTCTTCAACTATGAAATTTGAATGATTGGGTAAACCACTGCTAGTTCTGCTGGCAACTTTAACTCATAAGCAACTTACAACACTTTTAAGATACTGTAAGGACCTACACATCTAGGACTGAGCTTCCCTTCCTTGCAAAATATCATCACCCCTTTCATAGGTGACACCTCTAGGCAAACCAAATCATTGGTTTCAAATTCTAAGTCCCTTCTCCTAACATCTACATAGGACTTCTAACAACTCTAAGATGTCTTCAGTCTATCTCTGATGAGCTTAACTTTTTCCATAGCCTCATGAACCGAATTTGGCCCAATAAATGCTGCTTCACCTACTTCAAACCGACCAATCGGAGATCTGCATCTACTCCTGTATAATGCCTCATAAGGGGCCATCTTAATACTGGAATGGTAGCTATTATTGTTTGTGAACTCTATGAGAGGTAGTTGATAATCCCAACTACCCTTGAAATCGATTACGCAAGCTCTCAGCATGTCCTCTAAGGTATGAATGGTACACTCTGCCTGACCATTCGTCTATGGATGAAATGTTGTACTAAGATTTACCTGAGTACAAAGACCTTTCTGAAATGATTTCTAGAAAATGAGAGGTAAACAGAGGACCTCTATCTGATATGCTAGATAAAGGAACCCCATGTAACCTGACTATCTCATTAATGTAGAGGTTAGCATAGTCCTCTGCTGAGTCTGTAGTCTTGACAACCAAAAAGTGAGAGGACTTAGTAACTCTTTCTACTATCACCCAAATGGAGTTTTGTTGTTTGCAAGTACGAGGTAAACCCGTAATGAAGTTTATGTTTATCACTTTCCACTTCCATGTAGGAATGTTAACCTCTTGAGTCATACCTCCTCATTTCATATGTTCTACCTTCACATGTTGAAAATTAAGGCACTTAGCCACGAAATTTGCTATATCCCTCTTCATACAATTCCACCAAAAGACTTCCCTCAAATCACGGTACATCTTAGTGGCACTTGGATGAATAGAATGCCTAGAGTTTTGGTCTTCTGTAAGGATCTACTGCCTCAACTCACCCACCTTAGGAACATATAAGCGACCTTGGTAGCGAACCACACCATCTCCCCCTTGGGAGAATACCTCAACTTTCTGCTGATGAACTGCACCCTTCAATTGAAGCAATATAGGATAAATGGGTTGATTTTCTTAACCTCCGCTACCAATGAAGATTCTTATCTATTCTGAACTATCACACCACCATCTGACATGTTTGTAAAACCAACTCCTAAGCGAGCAAGACAGTGAACATCTTTTGCTAATTCCTTCCTTTCTTCCTCAACAGGTGCTACACTACCCATAAAGAGTCTGCTAAGAGCAGCAACTACTACATTGGCGTTACCGAGATAATAAACACATTTAAGTCATAGTCCTAGAGGAATTCAAGCCATCTCCTCTAGCGAAAATTCAACTCTTTCTCATTGAATACATACTAGAGGCTCTTAGTATTTGTGAACAAATCTACGTGAACACCATACAAGTAGTGTCTCCAAATCTTTAGGGAAAATACTATTGTTGCAAGGTCAAGTCATGAGTTGGATAGTTCTTCTCATGTACCTTGAGTTGTCTAGAAGCATAAGTTATAACCTTAACTCGCTGCATCAATACACAACCTAGGTCGACCCTGGATGCATCGCAATAGATCACATAACCATCTGAACCCTTTGGTAGAGTCAACACAGGAGTTGTAGTCAACCTAGTTTTCAGTTATGAGAAGCTCTTCTCACACTCAACTGACCACTGAAACTTAACATTTTTCTGAGTTAACTTAATCAATGGGGAAGCTATGGATAAGAATCCTTCAACGAATCTCCTGTAATAACCAACCAAACCAAACAAGTTTCCGTTATCTGTTGGAGATGTGGGTCTGGGACATTGTTTTGCTGCCTCTATTTTATGAGAATCCACTCTAATCCCTTCGCTAGATACTATATTACCAAGGAAAGCAACTAATTGTAACCAAAACTCACATTTGCTAAACTTAGCGAATAGCTAGCAATCTTTGAGAGTTTGCACAACAACTCTCAAATGAGTTGCATGTGCCTCATTATTCGTAGAGTAAATGAGGATATCATCAATAAAGGCGTTACTAACAAGTCTAAATATGGTTTGAATACCTTGTTCATTAAATCTATGAAAGTTACAGGAGCATTGGTTAGTCCAAATGACAAAACTACAAATTCATATTGACGATACCGATTTCTGAAGGTTGTTTTCGGGATGTCACTATCTCTGACTCTGAGCTGATGATAGTCGGATCTGACGTCTATTTTCAAAAAATGACTAGCACCCTGAAGTTGGTCGACTTAGTCATCAATTCTGGGGATAGGGTCCTTTTTCTTTATTGTGACTTTGTTCAAATGATGATAGTCAATGCACATCCTGAGAGAACCATCTTTATTTTGCACGAATAACACTAGAGAACCCCATGGAGAGATACTCGGTCTGATGAAGCCTTTATCTAGAAGGTCTATCAATAATTCTTTCAATTCCTTGAGATTAGCTGGAGCCATTTCGTATGGAGGAATTGAAATAGGCTGGGTATCTCGAAGGAGATCAATTCCAAAGTCAGTTATCCTTTTAGGAGGAACTCAAGGAAGATCTTTGAGAAACAGTTCTGGAAACTCATTTACTACTGGGAATGACTTAAGAGTTGGGGTTTTGGAGCTTCAATCCTTATCCCAAAAAAGATGATAGACATACCCTTTAGAGATCATCTTTATGGCCTTAAGGTAAGAGAAAGACCGACCTAGACGTACTGAGCTACTACCCTTCCATTCTAACACTGGCTCATTTGGAAACTGAAACCGAACGATCCTAGTTCTACAATCGACTGAGGCATAACAAGAATTTAACAAAGTCATGCCTAGAATGATATCAAAGTCTACCATTTCTAACTCTACAAGATCTGTTGAGGTGACTTTCTGAGAGATGAAGACATGGCAATTACCTCATACCCGTCTAGCCATAACTGGATCACCAAGTGGGGTAGAGACTGAGAAGGGTTATGATAGAGTTTCTGGACTGACATTGAAGTTTACTGATATATGGAGAGTTACAAAGGAAAGAGTATCCCCTCGATCTAACAAAGCATAAACATCTAAATGAAAGACTCATAACTTACTAGTGACTACATCAGGAGAATCTTCATGTTCCTTGCGAGCCTTGAGAGCATACAACCTGTTATGGCGCTGATCGTCCCCCACCTTTACTCGATGAAGCACCCTATTGAGTTGGGCGACATATATGTGCTGATAGAGCTGTAGACTAAGCCCTGTTATTGTTCCCTCCTTGTCCATGTCTAGAAGAAGGGCAATCTCTTAACCTATGACCAGATTAACCTTACCCAAAAGATCCTTCCTTGCCTGCAAGACACTTGCCCGGATGGTTCTTACCACCCTTTGGACAAGTCGGGTATGTTCTATTACCTCAAGAATTCCCCTGAGACTTAACGCCTAATTCCCTAACTTTTTGATCTTGTTGAAATCTTGGGGATGGAGCACTAGCTGATGAAGGTGTTGGGGCTGTATACCATTGCTGAAATTGCGAACAATTTCCACCACCCAATTTCTGCTCAGAGTAATCATATTTCCCTGTTCTAGCCTTCTTATTGTCCTTAGCCATTTCCCTAAGCTTATCTCTTCAACCTGCTAAGCATGAGTCATGAGCCTAGAGATATTCATGTCTTCTAACAACATAACATTCCTGCTCTCTGTCTTCACCAAGTCGGATACCCAAAATAGGAACTTACTCATTTTCCCCCTAGCATCGACAACCATATGTGGAGCATACTAGGAGAGCTGGGTGAACTTAAGTCCATACTCCTGGACTAACATTGTACCTTGCCTCAAATTCATGAACTCCTAAGGTTTAGCCTCCCTAAAGTCTCTTGGGAAGAACTTGTCCAGAAAAGCTCCGGTAAAACACTCCTAAGTCACAGGAGCTACATTTTGATTTCACGTATCAGGACACTTCATCCAATACTAAGTGTCAACGATTGTTAGTTAGTAATATAACCCAACTAAGTGAGTTGGGGTCGAATCCCAAAGGGAGTGGTATGCATTTGAGAATCAATAAAAAAAGATGAATATGTTCATGTCAATCATAGGTAAAAACATTTACGAATAAAAGCATGGTTCAAGTTTTGGGTGACAGAGGTGTCAAATAACAAGGGGTTTTGATTGTAATTATCAACTATAACAACAAATAACACGAATAAAACAAGTAAAGAGACGGGATCTTGGGATGTGATTAGATTATGGGATAAGGTAGAAAAATGGGTGATTGCAACTGATAGAATAGCTGTAAATCAGTGACTAAGCGAGACTTTAGTGGGGATAAACTTTCTCTCGAACAATTTAACCCGAATCAAATTGGTTTCTCTCGAACACAAATAAGAAATAATTAAGAATAACCTACGCTTTAGTCCATTCATTGTTTCGAGCTGAATGTGTGGAAAACGGTTTAGGATTCACTCTCGAGCTTAACCCATGACAACCCAATACCCATCGACCATCAAATCAATAATCTTGGTTTTAAAACCTCTCTGTCGAACAAGCAGAAAACACGATGGTAGAGGTACATTTGCAACTACAACCCTTTAGATTAAACCATAATTATTGAATGAAATCACTTTTAAACAACATTTAAACTATCAATTAACAATACCCAGCAGCTAAATCAACCCATAATCACACCCCAAGAATTGGGGTTATAGCTAGACATCAGAAAAAGATAAAAAAATCGTTACCAAATTGTGTTTCCATTAACTGGGTAGGATTAATTTCGTCTTTACAAAGGTCCAGATTGAAGAATCTCAAAGACTGACTTCCAATTTCTCAAATATGGAAATCTTCAAAGCTAAGGAAGATATTATCTCAATACTCTCAGTTCTAAGCTACAAACATCAAAAAGTGATAATTATGATATTACTAAGATAGATAGATCCTAAACTAAATAAAGAAAAATGTATTTATAGTCGCCAAAAATGTGTTGCGAAAGACCATTCAACATAGTATGTTAGGATCGGCGATTCGCAATTTGGTCAATTTCATCGCCTTTCTGTTTTGGCCTTCAGCATCTTCAAATTTGGTAACTTTGGGAGATCTAGCACTGCATCGCTGAACCGTTCGGTGACACGTCGACTGCTCCTTTTTATCGTCAACTTGATTTTCTCCTTCAGGGCTTGGCACACTGGAACTTTAGGCGAGATCATGGCCATTCGGCGACTCGCCGAATGGGTTAGACGATCATCATGCCTTCGTTTCTTCGTTCTTTCAGCTACCTTGTTCCTTTTTGCCCATTAGTGGCCATGTTTTGTTCCTCAATCTAAATACCTGAAAATCAAGGATTTATATCAGTTATTGGTACAAAATATGCATTTGAGGACACTAAATCTATTAAAATAAATCCCTAAATGAATCCATATCGTGGACTCATCAACACCCCCAACTTAAACTTTTGCTTGTCCTCAAGTAATACTGAAGTTGAGCAGTTCAAAAAGGATCTCTCAAACAGTTCTACACAAGACTCAATCATGAATACACACAAAAAGACTCAACTTACTCATGCAAGGATCAATTGTGCACTCAAAGATTAAAGTTATGACTCACCATTATCAAAGATTCTCAAGTTCACAATACTTGCTTCAAATGCAAGTTCAAGCTCAACAAAGGTACTAAAATGCCCTCACACAAAGAATGATTTCATATTCACACACAATGGTTCAACAATTTAAAGCTCCAAAATCAAATACAACACTCACATTCACAAAGATGAACACAACGCATGATTTCACCCATAGGTTTGCCCGTATTTTCCAACCAACAATTGTTTCAGCTCACTCAAGATCAAAAAGGTCTTTTCAAGGCTTGTAACGAGGCTGAGTGCAAAGGTATGGTCATTTAGGCTCAATGGTTGTAATCCTCATGAAATATGGTATGAACAACACTTTCTTTCCTTTTCTTCATCATTTTCATTCGTGCTCACGAGTCACCCTATTATTCACTTTCCATGGACTATTCGGAACCCCATTTTTTTTGCATTTTCACAACTTTATTCCACAACTTTTTCTTTCTTTTCTTTTTCATTCTTTTCGTCTTTTTCTCTCTCTTTTTTATATGGAGGAGTTCCATTTTTCTCAAAACCATGGGTCAAAGGGGACTTTCTTGCACTTCTTGATTTACCTTCTCTTTTCACCACACCCCCAACTTAGGATTTTGGCCTAAGTTGGCTCTTCACACAAACCAGAAATCATGAGTATTATGGGTAATGGATCAAGAAAGGTCACAATTTCATCATGTTTCTTCCAAGAAAAGGTTAAGGCTCAAAGGGTGCTCAAGCGGAGTTCACACACTCACAAGGTAGGCCACAAAAAGAGGTATAATGTTAAGTTGTTCCAGACTATTTAAAGTTGCCTAAGATCATATCAAGAGATTGCATCACTTAGTCAACCGGACCAACGGGGAAAATTCTAGGTGTCATCACACATGGTTCACTGTAAGCTCATCACACAAGGCATTGAAACCAATGTCAAACAAGACTTCACACTTTCGCTAGTGTGCAATGTTCATCACAAGAGACTCAATTTGATACTTGGCCAGTCTTAATGAGATGCAAAAAGTTCACATATTGTCTATGAAACTTCATTCGGCCTCATCATAGCTGCACATTCAGTTTTGTTTGATTATGAGCACTATTCATCGGTATTGATCAAGACCGATACCCAAATTTGCAAGAGAACAACCATATTCAAACACAAACAATAGGTGCACAAATTTTCGAAAGGGCCCAAAAATCAGTTACAATTAAAAACAAGAAGCTCCAAGCTCAATCATCCACAAAAATATTGTAAAACACAATTATAGCTCAAAACCCCAATATATAAACAAACCATAGTCACACAAAAGGTCATAAAAGGTGGGCCTCACCCCACCACAAATAAAAAACATTTGTCCTCAAATGAAAGAAAAATAATATCCAAGAGTCAAATAAATTAAGATAGAGAGGGAGGTAAAAAGGGATCCTGTCTAAATAGTCGCTCTATTTGTCGGGGCATCAGTGCCTGGTATATCACTCTGATCTCGGGCTTTAGTACCCGGAGTCACATCCATAGTATCATCAGCTCTACTAGGGTCATCCAAACGTGTATCTGCCAAAGAGGTCTGCACAGCTGCATCGATCATGGCCTCATAAGTCTCTGTAAGGCGTTCCTAAGAAACCTCCTCAGCAACCCCAAGCATCTCCTCATCTGTCTCCACCTCAAACTCGGGATCAGCCGCATCCTCAACTCTAACCTCATCTTCGGTGGTAGCCAAAGGCATATCTGGAATCTCCACCGTCCCGAAAATCATGAACATGTCGGTGAACTTCAGCTGATCCACATCACTCTGTAGTGCAACAATAGCGGCTTTTAGAGCCGTCACCTCTTCGGTGGCCCCTTGGCCACACTCACACACCGCTATCCTAGACGCAAGGGCATCAATGGTAGCGCTCAATTGTGTCAAAGCATTAGCCAAGACTGTTTGAATCATGCCCATAATAGAGGCCTTGAGTCTGGCAGCACGATAATCGGTAGAGTGGACAAGATGCCCCATCCAGAGTAATGCGGCCAGAGTGAGTGGGGTCCGAGAAACAGCAACAGCAGCAGCTCTCGGAGGCAACGTAGCAACAGAGGAACTAAGGGTGTCAGAAGGAACATTACTAAAAGTACTTGAATGCCCAGGGTCCGGAGTAGGTAAAGGTGCCTCTGCAGGTAAAGACTGAGTCCACCACTGGAGATGTATCCATTGGGGCTGCCTTCTTCTTCTCCGCCTAATCCTTTAAATATTTCACCTCGATCCTCCGTATATCAGTAAAAGATGTGGGAGTCACTTCCACATCCTTCTTCGCGTCTCTAGGAACCCGAGCCCATCTGCACAACTCAGTGATCAACATCAGAAAAGAGAGGGAAGTCTGGCGCTTCTTAGCCCGCATGAGCATTTTCTTTGCGATGATCATCCCCAAGTTCAGCCTTGCCCACTCAATCAGGCAGCCCAAGTAGGCTGCATTGGCGTGGTGGAGAATACACTCATTTTGGGAGGGCATGATCTTGTTGCTGATGAAGCCAAACCAATACCTCGCTACCACATTGAGGTCCTTCTTTTCAATAGTTTCCCCAAACTCAAGCCACTTGGGAGTGCCTTCTGATATATAAATGGAGCCAACCATTTCTTCATGTTCTCCAGCTTCGTTGTCCTGATCTTATGGTGACAGTCATCCTCCAGTCTCGTAGTATATTCTAATACGACATTGATGGAAGTAAAATCACACTGCACCCTCTTACCCCTAACAACCATGTAGTTAACCGGCTTTAATTTAGTTGTCGGCTTCTTTCCTTATGGTATCAATGTACTGTAAGCACTGTAGAACTCTCGGACCCAACTTGGGATGTACGGGCCACGAAGCTTGGTGAAGAGCTGGAATTTATGGGCCTTCAGACATGTCATAATCTCTGGGTACCTCTCAATCAACCCATCAGGGGACATACGCTTCTACTCGATACTGTTCCTTAGCCCATCAGTCTTCAGTCTGTCCATAGACTTGGGAGGAGGACCCTGTCCTGGAGGTGCTAGGATCACAACTTGCTTTGGAATTGGAGGAGGAGTAGTGGTGGGTTGAGGAGTCCTGATCCTAGACGGATCGTTCATCCTTTTTTATCGCAGCTCATCCCTCTGTGCTGCCAATAGTTCATCATCTTCAGGCTCTGAAGCTGCAACCCAATCCTCCTGGTGCTCACCATCACACTCAGAAGTAGTTAGGTACGTGGTGTAGATACCGTCACTGTCGGAGCTGGCCTCCGGTGACGCAGGTGCCTTTCATTTTCCCTTGCCTTTCCCACCAGTTGTGGGAAGTTTGGTGGCCTTGTCTTTGGATGCAGCGCATCCTCATTGATTTTTATTCCTTTTGCCCTTTTTCGAGGTGTTATGTCCCTACCAGCAACCTTTGGTCTAGCCATGTTTGCCAAAAACATCAAAAAAAGTTAGAAATAATTTAATCAAAAGCACAGAAAAATAGTTGCAGACAGACTCGCTGAACCGGTCGGCGAGTCACCGAATCTCTTTCGCGAGCTAGATCTGGCTCGCAAAATGGATTGGCTCTAAAATCTTAGAAACATTTGTCATGTCGGCGATGGAAGGGCATTTCGGTGAATCGCCGACAACATTCGGCGAGCAAGGATTAGCCAACCGAAAGGTACAGTGCAATTAAGGTTCATGGGGGCAGACAAAAGACGATCAGGAAGGACTTTCAGCGAGTCGCCCAGTGCTTTCAGCGACCTCAGGCTTCTCGCTGAAAGTTACAGAACCAAACTACTCATTTAACATGGCATTAAAGGCGAGATGGGAAACTTTGGCGAACCGCCGAGTTGTTCGGCGAGCTCGACCCAGCTCGCCAAATGACCCAACTTGCCAACTTTCAACCCAACTTCTCAAATTCAACCCAGCAAGCCCCGAAAACAAAATCAAAGCATGCACTCTTCTAATTAAGCTCAGACCCAATATACCCATGCCCCCGGGATACTCTGACTTCTCCCGGTTTGGCAAAATTTGGCCATTTGATGACTTTTGCCCTTAAGAATGATGTCAACGGCTCAATCATTGGGCAAAATACGTCATTTGGCACAAATACGGGCTACTTAGACTTCACCCGACTAAACCCAACAATATGCAAGTACAACACCACAAATGTTTACCAATTTTAAGCCATAAAGTCACAGGAATTCAACAAACTAAACATTACAGGCAAGATTTTTGAATTAATACATACACACATAAACACAATTATGATCAGAGAGGCCCAACACACAACACTAAGAAAAAATTCAATTACATAAGAGTACAAATCTCTAAAATATTAAATAAACTCGGGATTCGGAAAACCAACCTTAGATGCCGATTAAACAGGATTGAAATTCTAGGCGGCAAAGTAATCCACTCCGAACAGACAATCACCGACTCAAATAATATAAAAATGCAAGAAATAAAGGTAATACTTTGCCGGTGTGAGTTTTGGATGATCAAAAGTGAGGTAAAGGGAAAGAGTTCGAAATTTTAAACCTTTGGCCTTTAAAAACTGTCCAGTTCTCGCCCATTTGACGACATTAGTTTTGCTCGCCGAGTGGGCACTTACCTCGTCGAGTTTTATAGGACCTCCAGTTAATGTAGGGATCCAAACGACGGACAAGATCGCGATTGCCGACCAAGTCGGCATTTTGCCAAGTAGCTCCTGGGCTCGCTGAGTTTTACTGACTCCAATTTAAAATTGTCTTATGTCCAATGGCCGTCTAGGTCGGGTTCACCGACCTCTTCGGCGATGCACCGACTAAACTATCAACTCGCCAACCTGCACTTTAAAACACCTTCACACTTTGACCTGCACAATCAACACACCTTTATTTTTAAACTTAAAAAGAGAAAATAAAACTTGGGTTGCCTCCCAAGCAGCGCCTTAGTTAACGTCGCGGCACGACGTAAGTCCACACTTAAACCTTATTCTTGGGGTTAGCCATAGTATCACTAGGCAAACCCCTTTGCTGTCTCGGGTTCAAATGAGACGAGATATGACCCATTCGAGTCTCCAACTGCTAGATCGATACTGAATAGGAGGTAACCGTCTGGCTCAAGGTCGACCCATCTTCTTTCATTTCTTTCAAAATTTTGTCAGACCCCTCAACTATGTTGAGGATACGAGAAAGCATATCCTCAGACAGGCCACCTTCCGAATCCTTTAGATTTTGGCGCTCTCGGGGAGGCACATACCTATCCTTCTCCCCAGCCTTCCAATTGGGATTTCAGTCCCTCCATTCTCGATCGCGATCCTTCCAACCTTCATCCATATTCCAACCTTGGTTACCATCCTTTCTCGGGTAATTTGAACGATAACCACCACCTTGGTTGGCTAGGAAATTCACCTTTTCATTATACAAAGCCTCAAACTTGGACTCATCCGGATTAGCACACCTGACACCCACATCATTGACGGTTCGAGCAACAGCTCCAATGACATTTTTGGACAAAATGTCAACTTGTGTCATCATCTTGGCCATGTTCTGGTTTCTCTCTTGGTCTTTCTCCATCTGCTCCTTGGTCAATTTAAACGTGAGAGGGGAGACCTAGTCTTCACAGGTATACCATGCCCGATTGATTGTGGTCATGCCATCCTATAGCTGAGCCGCTATCACATAAGGTTGCTGTATCAAACGTTCTGGAGAAAGTTGGTCAGCAACACCCTTGTTTACCGAGTCAAGGCTCCGATAAAATACTACAGCAACACGTTATCAGGCAAGCCATGAGTTGGGCATTGAAGCCCCAACTTCTTGAATCGCAGCCAAGTTTCATGAATTGTCTCGCCCTCTAGACAGTTGAAGCTCTGAATGCTGTCATGAAGAGTCATCATCTTCAAAGGAGGGAAAAATCGCACTTGAAATGCGGTGACCAACTCATCCCATGAAGTGATTGATTCACATGTCAATTCAGCCAATCACTTAAATGCTTCTCCCAACAAAGAGAATGGGGACAACCTCAACCAGACCTACTCTTGGGATATGTTCTTGAAGGAGAACGGTCCGCATACATCCAAGAGGTTTCTAATATGCTCATGGGGATCCTCATGAGCCAAGCCATTGACAAGATTGCAGGAGCTATAACATAGTACTTGTGATGTGGAAGACCGCATTCCCTTTGGCCAGAGGCAAGTGAATGGCACAAATACCACCCACAAGATGGGGGTCATTAGCATTAGGCTCGTTGACATTGTTAAGGTTTTCGATGTCATCTTGGTAGCCACTCGGCTACCAATGCTACCGTTCACACTCATACTTCCTGTTTCAAAACACAAACAAGCAAAACAAAACTAAAATTAAGTAAGTTCGACTATAATTAACAAGAACAAAATCCAACTTCACTAAAAATTCTCAAGAAACACTACTCCTCGGAAGCGGCGCCATTTTGATTTCACGTATCAAGACACTTCATCCAATACTAAATGCTAACGATCGTTAGTCAGTAATATAACCAAACTACTAGAGTTGGGGTCGAATCCCACAGGGAGTGGTACGTATTTAAGAACCAATAGAAAAGCATGAATATGTTTAAGTCAATCATAGGTAAAAACATTTACGAATAAAAACATGGTTCAAGTTTTGGGTGACAAAACTGTCAAATAACAAGGGGTTTTGAATGAAATTATCAACTACAACATCAAATAACACGAATAAAACAAGTAAAGAGACAGGTTCTTAGGATGTTATTGGATTATGGGATAAGGTAGACAAATGGGTGATTGCAACTAATAGTATATAGTTCTAAATTAGTGAATAAGCTAAAATTTAGTGGGGATAAACTTTCTCTCGAACAATTTACCCCGAATCAAATTGGTTTCTCTTGAACACCAATAAGCAACAATTAAGAACAACCTACACTTTAGTCCATTCACTCTTTTGAGCTGAATGTGTGGAAAAGGGTTTAGGATTCACTCTCTCGAACTGAACCCATGACAACCCAATACCCATAGACCATCAAATCAGTAATCTTGGTTTTAAAACCTCTCTCTTGAGCAAGCCAAAAACACAGAGGTAGAGTTGCATTTGCAACTACAACCCTTTAGATTAAACTACAATTACTAAATGAAATTACTTTTAAACATCATTTAAACTATCAATTAACAATACCCAACAGTTAGATCAACCCATAATCACATAATCACACACCAAGAATTGGCGTTTTAGCTAGACATTATAAAAATATAAAACTCGTTACAAAATTGTGTTTCTATCAACTGGGTAAGATTAATTTCATCTTTACAAAGATCAAGATTGAAGAATCTCAAAAACTCACTTCCAATTTCTAAAAAATGGAAATCTTCAAATCTTCAAAGGTAAGGAAAATATTATCTCAATACTCTTAGTTCTAAGCTCCGAACTTCAAAAATTGACAATTATGATATTACTATGATAGATAGATCCGAAACTAAATATTAAAAAATGTATTTATAGTTGCCAAAAATGTGCTGCGAAGGACCATTCAGTGCAGTAAGTCGGGATCACCGATCCACTCGGCGATCCGCCCTTTTGTCAATTCCATCACCTTTTTGCTTTGGCCATTAGCATCTTCAGGTTCTGTAACTTTGGGTGATCTAGCACTGCATCGCAGAACCATTCGGCGACACGCCGACTGCTTCTTTCTATTGGCGACTTAATTTTTTCCTTTGGGGCTTGGCACACTGGAACTTTAGGCGAGATCATGGCCATTCGGTGACTCGCTGAATGGGTTAGGCGATAATCAAGCCTTCTTTTCTTCGTTCTTTTAGCTTCCTTGTTCCTTTTTGCTCATTAGTGCCCATGCTTTGTTCCTCAATCCAAATACCTGAAAATCAAGGATTTACATTTGTTATTGACACAAAATATGCATTTGAGGATATTAAATCTATTAAAATAAATCCCTAAATGAGTCCAAATCATGGACTCATCACATTCTCACCTCTATTTTCCTTCCACGGTGTGAACCATCTGTGAGCCACATCGTTAAGTTGGTAGGACGCGAACTCTACCCTGTCATTTCCATTCACTTGCATCACTCCAAATATCTTCTTAACCTCATCAATGAAGTTCTGCGGGTCCTCACCAACTTGCGACCCAAGAAACTCAGGACGATTTATCCTAACAAAATCTTCGACCCTACCTGCCACTGATCCACTATTTGTATTTGTAGGAACTAGAACCTGTTGATTGTTCTGATTGGCCACACTCTGAACTAAAAGTTGGATAACATTCCAAAACTCTGCATTCGAAACCTCATGGTATGGGACAGGGTGAACTATGTTATCGTTGCGGGCATTAGCATTCCTTGCGTAAGCTCAATGAGGAGCATGATATGAAATACATAACGAAGAATTAGAAATGAGAAGTTGGATCATACCTCATGAATGATAAGATGTCATTCCCCGAGCCTACACCCTAGGTGGGACTAGAAATGGAGAACCATTGTTGACCCTAAGTGAACCCTTGGCCTAGCTTACTTACTTAGCAGAAGACTTAAACATAAGAAATAATCTCAAATAAGAAACTTATGAATTAAACTTAGAATCTCTTTAAGGAAATATTCAAACTATCAAAAATGGATACTCAAGTCTCATAACAAAGAATTTGAAATACAAGACTAAGGGACTATAACTACTCGTCTATGAAGCCTCTAAAAGAAAAAGGGATGTCAGGACAAGACCCCCGATCATCCTAACAACTAAAGTACTAAATCAAAACAAGATAATAAGGGATCCTACGGAAAGCAAGGAGGCTCACCAACTGAATCTGAGTGCTTAACTGGATCAACGAGGCACTGGATGCTGATCCTGGTTACCTGTGTATGCATCATAAAATGATGCAGGCCAAATGGCATCAGTACATTGAATGTACGAGTATGCGAGGGGAAAACTAAACATAAAATAAGCTTGAAAGAATTCTGAGAGAAACACTTACCTTTGCTTTACTCAACTCATGAATAACTTAATTCAAATGCAAAGTAAAACAACAATAAAGGTGCAGTTTATACAAAGTATTTAGACAATAAACAAAAACTCAATGTACTCATATAATAGAGTAATATAATCACTGTGGGAGTTTCTATAACCGACAACCACCACTATGAGCCTAAGCGGTGATACAACGTCTTGCCCACACTGCTAGAATTGTCCTATACTTTGCCGTCATATAGAACGCCTTAACTAAGTTGATCCACTAGTCTAGCTAAAAAGAACTAAGGAATCATCTAAAAAGTATGATCATTTATACCCATGATGGCTACATGGTTTATAGAGACTTGAGTTACTATGAACTTGCATCTCCATATTGGTGCTCAATACTACTCCCAAAAATATACTTAGCTCATATGTTTTTAAAACAAAACTCTTTCTTTGGTTTGAGATAATTACTCAAAACTTAGCTTAAAAGCTCTCTTGGAAATCGATGTTTCCTTTCTTGCTCAAATGCGAAAACATTTTAACTCTTGGGAATACTTAGTTCCAGTATAATCTTTGAAGAAATGAACTTTCACTCTTATTCTTTAGTCAACTCAAAACTTAAGTCTTAAAACAAAGTTCAAACATTTGTAAAAGACTTCTGAAAAAATCTATACATTTCTCTTGAATAGGTTCTTAACTTCTTGACTTGACTATTAACTTTCCTTGAATTGAATTATAGATTCAAGGTTCATGCTCTCATGTTTATGGATGATTTCATGATGTTTAGACGTACCATAGAGTGTTGGAATCAACTAGGAAACATAGGTGCGTTGCTAAGGAACTAGTATGGAAAGAAGGGGGAAGAGTGGGAAGAACTAGCATCCATGGCCCTCTGAGAGGCGCGGGGCGCCAGAGCCCAAACTTCAGAACTGAAGTTGTGGTGCTCTGGCTGGCGTGTCACCCGAGAGCCCAAACTTTAGACTCTAAAGTGGGGAGCTCTGGCTGGCGCGGCACCCCATACCCCTCCCCAGAAATCTCCGACTTTTCTCCTCAGTTTTTTAACTCTAAACCCTCTAATTTCACTTGGTTCTTTCCACAAACGCTTAGAATCAACTATATCATCAATTTATTAAATATTCAACTCCAATTCACACCTAATTTCATGAATCAAACTCAAGAAACTTCAACAACAAGAACCCATAAGATTTCCATCGAATTAACTTCAAAAACTCATAAGATTTGATTTCAAAACATTATAACTTCGCTGAATTGAATCATGATTTGGGTGAACTAACCCAATGCTATGTTATCTCGCATACCTCATAGGGATTAAACCTTGGCGAAATCCACATGAAAAACTCCAAGAAATCGACAAATCTTTAACCTTCTTCTCCTTTATCGTCTTTTCTCTTTTCTCCAAGCCCTAGCGTGAATTTCCAATTTTTTTGAACTGATAAAATGTTGATTAGACCACAACTAAACTCCTAAAAATGAAATAAAATAATCGGGTAAGTAAAACACCAAACTACCCTTCCAAAATCTGGATTAGACTTTCCTTATTTGAACAACCCAACTTCAAATGGGCATATCTCACTCATACAAACTCGGAATCGCGCAAACTCGGTGGTGTTGGAAATACATTACTAAGATATTTCCTATGGTATCTGGAAGCACACCTCACTCATCCGTATTTAGGAGTTATTGTTGTTTGAAGTCGACCAAAGACTCAGATTTATCATAACTTGACCAACTTTCCAGATTTTTCATTCTTTACAAAAACGATTCTTTCAAATTCTAACTCTTCCTAGTTCTTTCAAATAGCGGGGTGTTACATAAGTGTAGTAAAGAAAGTGAAGTTTCTCCTCAAACACTTCGTAGCCTCCCTCTCATTAGATGTGGTGCACTTCAAACCCATGAAAATGACTCTACTTAGTGCGGCTTTCAGACATCCTAGGACTCTTAAAACTAATGCTATGATACCAAATTTGTCACACCCCGAGGCTATCCCCTGGGGGTAAACATGTGACCTAGGATCACGAGTGACCCCAAGCTAACCCTGAGCTGGCATATCAAAAGAAAACTGAATATATCTATGAAAAGATAAACTAATGCGGAAGCTAAATCATGAGATAACTAAATGATGGGGAATACCAATACAGGTCTCAATATATATAAAATTCTAAGAGTTTAGTGATACTAAACAATCACTCAAAAACTATAGTTGAATCTAACTATGTCAGAAAAAGCCTCTAATTAACTAGAGCTGCTGGAACATGTCCCGAGCTATCTCTAGCAAACTGAAACTTAAATGAAGGACTAAAACAGAAAACATGTCTATTGTCCTCGAAGTATGAGGACTCACCAATGATGTTGCTGAGTATGAATCATGAACTGATCTACGCGTGATCTGAATGTTGAGAACCTGCACCTACATCTTCAAAAGATATTGCGCAGAATATGCGTCAGTATTTGGGATGTACTGAGCATGCATGATATAGAATATAACTGAACAAATATGTAAGTTGAACAAGGCATAACTGAGCAATGACATAATCTGAACATAATGTAAATACTGAAATATATAGAAATGAACTAAACTGAATGCAATGACCAAGTACATAATATGCTGGGACTGAATACTGAAATATAACTGAAAACCTGGTCAAATGCACTAGAGTCTGAAAATGGGAGCTACTACTAACCGACATAAAACCACGTAAGCTAAACACAAAGTCCGATGTATACGCCCCATCGAGAGGACCCAATATACCTTGCCAGGGATATAAAGGCATGACTGGCGTGATCACTAAATTTGATGTCAAAATGGGGATATATAAGCCTACAATAGCACATAGTTCTGGGACTATACGGGTGCGTGGAACCCTAGTCCAACTCGGTGTTAAGTCTACTCCTAACTAAATATGTATATGAAACATTATGACTGAAATATTGAAATGACGAATAGCTCAAAAAATAGACATGTAAAATCCGAGAATGTAACAATTATATACTAATAATGTGACATTTGAAAACTGGAGCAGGTATATCTATTTTAACTGACCTAGCATGTGAAATTCATGAACTAAGAGAATCTACAGAACTAGATTTCTAAATTTCATGCAAAGAACTAAGCAATGATTCCACAAAAACATGCTAATCTGAATATTCTAACAACTATATCACACCTAATATATAAGGTTTTAGAAACCCTAGGTCTAAGCAAGATAGAGAGAATTGAGAATCTAATTGAATTCTAGGACCTAATGGGTGAAAGGGACCCACTAGTGAAATCCTACATACCTGCTGACGAATTTCATGAAGAATCCTTTCGATTTTGGGGTTGAAATTGAAGAAAACTTGTTGCATTCTTAAAGAGGGCTTGGTCGACTATCTCTTCTCTTTTGCTCTAGTTTTTGTGAATTTTGGAGAATAAATCGATTAGGGAAAGATGTGATTAAGTTACAAGGCTTAAACTCATCAAAACAACATAGTTTGGGGGTTAAACAGTGTAGTTTAGGTGTCCAACGCATAAGGGAAAGACCAAAATGACCCTAACTTAAAAGTGGTCGGGGCCAACAACGGGGCTGACCGATGGACCGTAAATGGACCTATGGTCTATCCTGTCTTCTCATCGTTAGGCATCTAAGAACTGAAGGCTGGGCGGATCTGAACCACGGCCCTAGACCATGGATCGTGGTCCAGTCCCACCTATAGTCCGTAGGTCCTACCGTTGGGCAACCCTTTTCTGGGAGTTCTAGGGGAAAGCTGTGGTGGCCAACCACGGACCCCACCTATGGTCCGTGGGCCAACCAACGGTCTGTAGGTGACCTCTGACGGTGGCACCTGCAGAATCTGTCATTTGGTCCTTTTTGAATCTAGGGTGTTACAATTTCTTACCTTACCAATCCACACCTAGACAAAACAAACTAACACGAACGTAGATTTACAATGAAATATTTGAATTCTGATTCCAACCATACCAAATACAAGACTCGAAACCACAAAAGACTTTAGCACTACACTTGAGAGGAACGTATGTAGACTTCATCCTCAAATCTTATCTAACATTTGTTAACACATATGAACGACATGTAATACTATCACCTTCATCAGAGCAGAAAAAATAGAACCAGATATCTCTGAACCCAGTTCTTCACTCTCCGAAAATACATATTTGGACCTTGCAATCAGAGTAAATATCCTTGTTCTCGCCTCTTTTCAAAGGCTAAACTACATCCCTTTAATTCTTTTCATTTGTGACTCTAGTTCCTTCCAATTCTATTCGAGCAGTGTCCCAGGACCTCCTTCAACTTTTCATACGGCCATGATATTCACTAAATAGTAGCAAACCACAACCTTAGATACTCGCAAGTCGTCATTACATAACAAAAAAATGTTTAACTAACAATCCATACCATATAGTTGCATCTAAAACACAATATACTACAAACTCTTATTACCATTATGATCAGTTACCCCTTGCCATCACCACAAAGTCAACTTTGTCATCGACATGACACCTCAAACCTAGTTACCCACCAAACCCAAAGGACTCACTCAATTTTATATACATTTTCTTTGTTAATTCTTAATTGCCTTCACTTAAGTATACTCGTTGGAAATTTTCTTTACCCATAGACTTTTCATTCCAATATCAATCCACTTCCTTGGAGCTTATGACGAAAAAACTAGTCTTCATTTAGAATCCTTGGAATAGACTTCATAACCTAATGCATTAATACCATACCAAAGATCTACCACTAAAATATTCCTTATAAACAATGTTTTAACCCAAGTGTACATAGTTAAAAACTTGTTGGTTTCTCAAATGTAAATGCAACATCTAATCTCATTATATGAGCATGTGATACAACTGATAACTCATTAAGTAGTTAGTATTCACACTTGATAATCAACGTAGCTGTTTCATATGCCACTAGTATCACCCCGTTAAACTTCATTAGATACACCACTAGTACATATTATATCTACCAAAAATATCGTACCTAAATAGCCCACACTTTTCTACCCATTGAATAGTTGCAAAACAATATCCAATGTTCAATCTCTGACTCAAAGTGATATGTATTATTTCGTAGATAAGGTTGATAGTAGAAGTAACAAACTCCATAACTCTAACCAAGTAAGCATCGATATTGTTGTAGTGGTCGTATGATGACCCTATTAATATACACTCAATCTATGAAAGAATCTGACTTCAATTGGCGCAACACTATTCTCATCATTCGCTAAGCAATCCATACATGTTGTGACAACTCTAATCACTGTAGTTTCCAATGTTATAATATTCATTTCTAGTCATTCTTTTAATTATATTGTTTTGAATTGTCAAATGACTCCGGATATCGCCTATACAACACAAATACTATTCCCAATATTGGGTAACTAACCGTAGAAAGATAGCACGTTCATGAAGTTTTTTAAACCATTGTAGAATCTCATCATTCAAATATTCTCAAAATGCATTATCGAGCTATCACTTTACTCAACTCCTTTAAATAGCCGAACATTCTGAATCTGACCACACATCCTTTCCATAAGTATATCACTTTTACCATAGTACCCCTATCCAATATCAAAGCCATACACGACACACCAACTACTCACTTGAGGAACCACACAGGACTCATCACTATAAGTTGGTGAGAATGGAATAAAGTGATAAGAACCAGAACGGACAAGGGATGCATGATAGACATTGAAGAAGTGAAGATTTTTCCTAAAGGTCGCCATAGCCTCTCGAATATAAGAAATAGACGTCTCTGCACTGATCCTCGAGACTGTACTAGACTTGGCTTGTGAACAACTAGACCTATGAACCTGGGCTCTGATACCATTTTGTCACGACCCAAAAATGGATATGATGGCACTCGTCTTATCCTACAAAGACAAGTTAGCCTAAAACACAACCATTACGATAAAATTCAAAAATAAAAAATTAATAAATGTCCAATACTATAAAATAATGCAGAAATTCGTAATCAACTTAAATATACCCTCAAAACCTGGTAGTCACGTGCATAAGTCTCTAATGTATTACACTATAATTGAAAAAAAATTATGTCTCAAATGATGTTGTCTCTTAAATAGAACAAGATCATATATAGGAATAAGAGGGTCCGCTAAGATGACAAACAACTACCTCACAAATTTCCTCAGGAAGCCTCGTGCAACAAGAGGAAAGAGAATATCAAGAATATTTAGGCTAGTAACCTACAAAAATATAGAAGCAACGGGTGAGTACCAAACCACATGGTACTCAGCAAGCAAACTCCTAAACACTGAACTAAATTATAGAATATGGGTACTCCTACTAGCCCAACCGAACCTCCATAACTACAACCTGCCTGAAACCACCTCAACCTAACAATTCACAATTTCAATAACACGTAGATCAATAATAACATTCCAACATTTTTTATCAACAGTACACAAGATCAAGTTAATCAATGACAAATTCCATAGAAAGGCAATCATAAGTTCACAAAAGATAAAGATATGAAATGTAATGAAATGCAATGCAATGTATATTGGTGTATGTCAGACCTAGCAATACACACCAGATGTCTCTCAGGCCGGGACCCATGAGGGACATATCTATCAATGCACTAGTCGTAGCATGTGACACGATCCTTGATACTAAAATATGTTGCAGCATGCGACACGTCCCTCAATAATGGAATCCATTATGGCGTGTGAAGCATCCCTCGAACCATAATATCTGTCGTGGCGTGTGACACATCCCTCGAAATGGTACATCCTCTTTAATTTCTTATTCTTTCTCAATTTACATGAAGCTTGTCACAACCATGTCTCTGAACCAATGCAAATGACATGTTCACAAAAATAATAAGGAGATGACCATTTTCATACCAATACACAATTCATATCAATACAATGGTGATACAACATCAATTATGAATTAATAAGCCTATCAAACCATTATCAAAATATCACATACCAATAATTAATCGCATTGCTTTTTATGACCCCCTTTTCATCATTAGGATTATTCACAATGGACAAATCAACCCATCACCAAATCTCATTAATCCTCAGCACATACCACAATGAAATACACAATTCTATACACTTCACAAGGGTTGATGTTACATCCCAGATTCAGAAAAGGATAAAATGCAGATTTTCTGAAGTTGCAGGTGCTACCAACATATGCCACTTATGGACCGTAGGTGGGGTCCATGGTTGGCGACCTGCAAGAACCCCAAAAAAATTTAGCTAAGTCTAGAACCATGCTAGGACCTACGAACCGTAGGTCAGACCACAATCTGTGGTCCAGGTCCGTGGTTCAGACCCCCGATTCCCATCCTTCAAAGCCAAACGATGGAGTTACACGATGGGCCGTTGGTCAGTCTACGGACTGTCGATCGGGCCAGTCGTTTGCCCATGCAGCTTTAAAGTCAAGGGTCATTTTGTCTTTTCCCCTATACATTAGACACCTAAACTACGTCGTTTAATCCCTAAACTATATCGTTTTGGTCAGTTTTATCCTATTAACTATATCAAAACTTACCGTAAGTGATTCATTCTCCAAAATTCATCCAATTTGAACAAAAAGAGGAGAAAGCAGTTGACCAGATCCTCTCCAAAAAATGCAGCATGTTTTCGTTAGTTCCAGCACTAAAATCGAAAGATTTCTCCTTGAATTTCGTCACTAGATATTAAGATTTTACTTGTGGGTTCCTTTCTTCCACTAGGTCCCTAGAATTCAGTCTGAATCTTGATTCCCTATATATTGCTTAGACCTAGGGTTTCTAGAACTTTAGATAATTGTTAAGATTTTGCTGTTGTAGTGTTCCTAATCAAATTTTCATGCCTTCCTAAAGTTGTTTCTTAGCTTCCTGCATGAAACTCAAATGCTTATGGATATTGTTAATTACTAGTTTAAACCCACTTCGTAACATAATTAATTATTAAACCCACTTCAATTTGGACTCATTTGGGGCTTTATTTATATAAAACTTAGTGTCCTCAAATGCTTAATTTGTGCCATAACTGATGTTAAAGCCTTGATTTTCAGGTATATGGATTGAGAAACAAACCAAGGATACTAACTGACAAAAAGAAACAAAACAAACTAAAGAAATGAAGAAAGGCAAGCCAGGTGATCGCCAAGAGCAATTGGCGAATCATCGAGTGGATAACTAGACCGCCTAAAGTTCCAGCGTGCCAGCACTGAAGGAAGAAACCAAGTCAGAGACAAAAAGGGACAGTCGATATGTCGCTGAGCCGTTCCGTGATGCAAAGAGAGACCACCCAAAGTTACAGAACTTGAGGATGGTAAGTGCCAAGGCAAAAAGGCGATGGAAGAGATCAATGGGTGATTCCCCAAGTGGTTCGGCAAGCCCGACTTACTTCGCCAAATGGCCCTTTGTAGCTTATTTTTGGCGACTATAAATTAGATTTTGAACCATTATTTTACGGGCTGACTGATGATGGCTAAGGCTAACTTAGACTGAATTAGTTTAGAACACTTTTCTCTGTAGATTTTCATAGTTTTAAAGCATTTTAGAGATTCAATTTGGAGATTTTTGAAGTGGATTTCGAATATCTTGCATATTGAAGCATTGTAAAGACTAAATTACTCTTACCCAGTTGATGGCAAATCGATTGGGTAATCGTTTTTACTATTTTATGATGTTTGGTTAAAACACCAATTCTTGGGGTGTGATAATGTGAGTATGGGTTGAATTAGTGTATGGGTATTGTTAATCACTAGTTTAAATGCTAAATTGAAGTGGGTTTAATAATTAATTATGGTTCAATTTATGAATTGTAGTTGCAAATACAGTTCTAATTTTATGTTCTTGGCTTACTCGAGAGAGTGGTTTTAGAACTAAGATTATTGATTAATGATTTGTAGGTATTGGGTTGAGCTGGTTTAGCTCAAGAGAGTGAATCCTAAACCCAATCCTACCCATCAAGCTTGAGAAAGTGGATGAATTAAGGTGTGGGTTGTTCGTCATTGTTATGCTTGTTGATATTGGAAAGAAATCACCTGATTCGTGATAGTTGTTCGAGAAAAAGCTATCTCCCTTATAGTGTAGCCTACTCACTGATTTTTAGTTGTTTACTAGTAGTTCCCATTACCCATATATCGAAATTTGCCTTTAATCGATCGCATCCCAAGAATTCCTATCCTTATTGTTCTTTCAAAGTGTTTGTGACTGCTTTGTAGTTGGAAATTGAAAACCAAAAACCCCATCTGACATTCGTGTCATCCCTTTTTATTTGATTTATGTCTTATGCGATAATTTCTATTCCTATGGCTGATTAGACCACATTTGTACTTCCTAATTGAATTTGAACACATACTGCTCTCTATGGGATTCGACCCCAACTCTTTGTTGGGTTTTATACTGCTTAACGATCGTTTGCACCTAGAATATGATGAGGTGTGGTTGAAACGTTAACAAAAAATGGCGCCGCTGCAGGGGAGTGGTGTTGTTTAAAATTCTTTTGGTGAAGTTGAATTGTGATCTTTTTAGTTATAGTTGAATCTACTTATTTTAATTTTAGTTTTGTGTTGCTTGTGTTAAACAAAGGAGGAGATGAGCGTAAATGGAATTAATGGTAGCCAAGTGGGCCACCAAGATGATGTTTGAAATCTCAATGATGTCAATGTGCCAAACATCAATGATCCAGTCCAAGTGGGTGGTGTTGGAGCCATTCATTTACCTCCAGCTGAAGGAAACACTGTCTTTCACATCACAAGCACCATGTTTCAGCTCCTACAATTGAAAGGATTATTTGGGTGGTTGGCTCATGAGGATCCCCATAAGCATATCAGGAACTTTGTAGACGTTTGTGGTCCATTCTCATTTAAGAACATATCACAAGAATCAGTGCATCTTAGGTTGTTCCCATTTTCTTTTATGGGCGAGGCCAGTAACTGGTTGGGTGAGTTGCAAAGAGACTCCATCACTTCTTGGATGGAGCTGATCATAGTGTTCCAAGTGAGATTTTTCCCTCCATCAAAGATGATGATACTCAAGGATAGTATCCAAGGTTTCAAACACTTGGAAGGTTAGTTGATCCACGAAACGTTGCTGAGGTTTAAGAAGTTCGTGCTGCAATGTGCAACTCATGGATTGCCTAATAATGTGTTGTTGCAATACTTCTATAGGAGCCTCAATTCGGTGAACAAAGGAGTTGTTGATCAACTTGTTCCCGGTGGTATAATGCAACAACCCTATGAAATAGCTTCCCAACTCCTTGATTGAATGAACAAGATCAACAGGGCATGGTACACTCGTGAAGACTAAGTCAATCCTCTCAACTTTAGAATGACAAAGGATCAGATCGAAAATGATCAAGAGAGAGACCAAAACATGGCAAAGATGATGATCCAAATGGAAATCTTGTCTAAAAATGTCGTGAGTGTTGTTACGAAGAGTGTTAATGTTGTGGGTGTTGGTGGAGTAAACCCCGATGAAGCCCAATTTGAAGCGTTGTACAATGAGGAAGTGAACTTCCTACACAATCAAGGAGGAGGTTATCGTGCAAACTACCCAAGATCGGGTGAAAATCAGGGTTGGAATAGAGATGAGGGTTGCAAAAACCGTAACAGAGATTGGCGTGATCACAACGCCACCGCCACTTGGAAGGGAAGAGAGAAGGAGAAGGATAGGTTTGTTCCTATCCATGAGTGTCAAAAGCCCAAGGAATCTGAGGGTGGTCGTATGGAAGACATGCTCTCTCGCATTATCAACACAGTTGAAGGGTCCGACAAAGTGCTGAAAAAAATAAAAGAGGATGTCTCGACTCTCAATCAGATAGTGACCTCCCACTCAGTCTCTATTAAGCAGCTGGAGACCCAAATGGGTAAAATTTCATCGTATTTGAAAACTACACAACCAGGGGGGTTGCCTAGTGATACAATGGAAAATCCCAAAAATGAAGCTTGAATGGGTAGTTCCGTCATGCCACGACGTTAATTAAGGCACTTCTTAGGAGGCAACCCAAATTTTTAAGGCTTTAAGTTTGATTTTGAATAACGGGTGATGATTTTGCATGTTGAAAAGTGAAGTGTGTTGAAAAATAGGAGGTTTGGTGAGCCAAAAGTCCAGTTGGCGACACGCCGAAGAGGTCGTCGAGCCCGACTTGGACCGTTGTTAATCCCACAAAACCTGAAGTGAAAGTCTGTAAAACTCGGCGGGCCAATTGCTTAATCGCGACTTGCCAAACTGGTCAGTATATCCGATTTTGTTCGCCGTTTGGACCCCCAAATTGACTGGAGGTCCTGTAAAATTTGACTCGGTGAATTACCACTCGGCGCATCGTCGAGTGGTTCGGTATGGTCGACTAACACCACCGAAAGGGCCATAAACTGAAAGGTTTTAAAAGCCCAAACTGTTTAAAATTTAAAAATCCTTCATATTCTCTCATTTCTAACCCCGTATACTCTCACCCACGAAACCTGAAGTGGAAGTCTATAAAACTCGGTGGGCTAATTGCTTAATCGTAAATCACCGAATAGGTAGATGAGCCTGATTTTGTCTGTCATTTGGAACCCCAAATTTAGTGGAGGTCCTATAAAATTTGGCTAGGTTAATTACCACTCGACGCATCGCCAAGTCGTTCGGCGCATCACCGAGTGGTTCGGCGTGGTCGACTAACACCGCTGAAAGGGCCGCGAACTGAAAAGTTAATTTTAAAAGGCCAAACAGTTTAAAATTTCAAAATCCTTCATATTCTCTCATTTCTAACCCGGTATACTTTCACCCGAACTTTAGATATTTCGTATTTTACTATTTCATTCGGTTTTGTGTGTGATCTCGTGCCCGGAATTGGAATACTTTGCCGCCTTGCTTTTCAAATTCTCAATTCGGCATATGATGTTTGACGTAATCAACTGACACTACTTCGGTTGAAGTGCCAACGATCGCGTGTAGTCATATAACCCAACCAAGGGTTGGGATCATTCCCCCAGGGAGTGGTTTTGAGAATTAATAGAAAAGTAAAAGCAAGTTCTAATTAATCAGCTATAAACATTATCGAATACAAACATACTAAATCTAAAAGGAGACGCAAACGTCAATTATCAATGAAGGGTTTGTATTAATTAACAACTAAAAGCAGCAAAAGTATAAGGAAACGAGACAAGGAGACAGGATTCTTGGGATGTGATAAGAATACAGGATAAACTAGACTACCGGGTACATGCTTTTGATAGTAAATTATTGAACATTTGTAACTAGGCTAGACTATAGTGGGGTAAATTCTCTCTCGAGCAACTTACCCCAAATCAACTCGGTTTCTCTCCAACACTGAGTTTCCGCATTAAGCACATCCTCCGTCTTAGCCCATTCACTCTTTTGAGCTGAATGTGTGGGAGAAGGGCTAGGATTCACTCTCTCGAGCTGAACCCATGTCGACCCAATACCACCAGCTATCAATTTAGTAGTTTTCGTTTTACGACCTCTCTCTCGAGCAAGCCAAAAACACTAAGATGAAATCGTATTTGCAACTACAATCCCATTAAGTTCGTACACAACTACTAAACGAAATCACATTTATACAACAAATAAACCATCAACAAGCAAGACCCAACAGATAATTTAACCCATATTCACAAAATCACACCCTAAGAATTGGGATTTTAGCTAGACATGTAAAAGAGATAAAAATTTATACCAATATCAGTTTCCAAAAACTGGGTATGAACAATTAAGTCTTAAAACACGTCAAGAGTGAAGAATTTTCGAGATCGACGTCCAATTTCTTGGAGTTGAAACCCTTTGAATCTTCAAGGTCTTAGAACAAAGTCTCCAAAACCCTCTAAAACTTGGACTCTCTCAGAAACTGTAAAAAGTTTGAATAATATAAGTGATACTCAACTAGAAATTTAAAACAAGTATTTATAGTGTTTGAAAATTTATGCTGCGGAGGACCATTCAATGCAGTTAGTTCAGATCGCCGATACACTCAGCGATCCACCTTTTAGTCGATTTCATCGCCTTCTTGCTTTAGCCTTCAGCCTCTTCGCGCTTTGAGTCATTGGGCGATATGGTACTACTTTGCGGAACTGCTCGGCGACACGCCGACTGCTTTATTTCAGCGCCAACTTGATCTTTTCCTTCAGGGCTCAGCACACTGGAACAAAAGGCGATCACCAGGCCGATTGGCGACTCACCAACTGGACTCGGTGATTTTCAGGCCTTCATTTCTTCATTCTTTTCAACCACCTTATTCCTTCCTGCCAAGTAGTGTCCATGTTTTTCCTCAAACTCTAAATACCTGAAACTTAAGGATTTACATCAGATATTGAGACAAAATATGCATTTGAGGACACTAATTTTATCAAAATATAGCCCTAAATGAGTCCAATTTGTGGACTCATCAACACCCCCAACTTAAACTTTTGCTTGTCCTCAAGTAAAACTCAAGTTCTGCAGTTCAAAATGGATGTATCAAACAGTGCTACACAATACTGAATCATGAATGTACAAAATAAGGCTCAACTTACTCATAGAAGGAACAATTGTATACTCAAAGACTCAAGTTATTACACACCATTATCAAAAATTCTCATGCTCACTATACTTGCTTCTAATGCAAGTTCGAGTTCAACAAAGGTATTTGAATGCCCTCACACAAAGAATGATTCCATATTCACACAAAATGGTTTAATCATTTAAAGTTCCAGAATCAAATGCAACGCTCACTCTCACAAAGAGGAACACAATGCATGCTTTCACCCATACGTTTGCTCGTATTTTCCAATCAACAATTGTTTCAGCTCACTCAAGATCAAAAAGGTATTTTCAAGGCTTGTAATGGGGTTGAGTGTAAAGGTATGGTTATTTAGGCTCAGTGACTTTCATCCTCGTGAAATGCGGTGCTTTCAACACTCCCTTTCCTCTTATTTCATCATTTTCTTTAGTGCTCATAAGTCATCCCATTATTCACTTCCATGGATTGTTCGGAACCCCCTTTCTTTTTACATTTCTCATAACTTTATTTCACAGCTTTTGTTTTCTTTTTTATATGGAGGGGTTCCATTTTCCTCAACACTATGTGTTAAATGTGACTTTTCTTGCACTTGTTGACTTGCCTTTTCTTTTCACCACACCCCTAACTTAGGCTTTTGGCTTAAGTTGGCTATTCAATCAACCACAATTTAAGAGGATTATAGGTAGCTGATTAAGAAAGGTCATGTTTTCATCAAGTTTCTTCCAAAGAAAGGCAAGGCTCAAGGGGTGTTCAAAAGAGGTTCACACACTCAGAAGGTAGGTCACAAAAGAGGTATATATCAAATTGGCTCACACTCTTCGAAGTTGCCTAAGATCATATCAAGAGATAGCCTTACTTAGTCGACCGGACCAACGGGGAAAATTCTAGGTGTTATCATGCATGGTTCACAGTAAGCTCATCACACAAGGCATCGACACCAAAGTAAAACAAGACTCCACACTTTCGCTAGGGTGCAAAGTTCGTCACAAGAGAATCAATTTGATACTTGGCTATTCATAACGAGATGCAAAGAGTTCACATATTGACTATGTAACCTCACTTTGTCTCATCGTAGCTGCACATTCATGTTCATTTGATTATGAGCACTATTTGATACATTGATATTGATCAAAACCGGGACTCACATTTTCTAATGAGCAGCCACATTCCACACGTACAAGAGGTGGAAAAAATTTAAAATATTTCGGAGGGGTCAAAATCATTTACAAAAAGCGGTGTAAAACACAAGATTATGATTCACAACCCAACAAGAATATAGCACACAAAGGTGGGCCACACCCCACCACAATTAAAACCATTTGTCCTCAAAAGCAACTAACATAATATCCAGAATATAAAATAAAGAACGATAGAGAGGGAGGTAAAGAGGGGATCCTGTCTACGCAGTCGCTCCGTCTGTCTGGGAATTATTGCATGATGCGTCATCCTGGGCATCAGTGCCCGGAGTCACCTCAGGAGGAACAACAGTACCAAATTCACCAAGTTTTGTTGAGTGTGAGTCCTCCAGAAAGACGTGCACCGCCCTGCAGAATCCTCGAGCCCATGAAGGAAGATTAGGGTCTAGGGTAATGGTCTTCTTAGCAGAAGTGGGCCTCTTACCCTTTCCTTTCCCAATGTTTGTGGGTAGTTTCGTAGCTTTGACTTTTGATGTAGCTGCATCCTTATTTATAGCAATCCCTTTGGACTTCTCTTGGCCTGGTGTTATTCTTTCAGCATCTTTTGATTTAGTCATGTCTGCAAAATCTCGAAGAGAATTTAGAGAAACATTTGATAAAAGCATAGGAGATCAGTTGCTGGTAAGCTTCACTGAATCTTTCGGCGATCTAGGGTTAGTCCACTGAAAGCTACAGTTAACATAGATCCAGAGTAGTTGACAAGGACGAGAAAGAAGACTTTCGGCGAGTCATCGAGGGTCTTTGGCGACCTCCAACTTCTCTCCAAAAGTTACAGAACCCATCAACACATAAAACATAAAATTTAAGGGCAAGATGGGGACATTAGGCGCACCGCCGAGTGGTTCGGCGAGCTCGACCCAGCTCACCAAATGGCTCAACATGCCTATTTTCAACCCAACTTCCCGAATTCAACCCCGCAACCCCCGAAAAGAAAATCAAAGCATGCAATAGTACAATTAAGGTACGACCCATAGCATCCAAACACAACCCTTTGAATTTTAATCCAGCTTAAAGCATATAGTTACGGGAATTTGACTGTCACAACTACTTGGGCAAGATTATCAAATTAAATCATGCATGTAAACAATCTAATCTAATCAGGCAGAATCAAAACACTTCAACAAGATCAGGCTATTGCATATGAGTATAATATTTTATACAATAATCTCGGGGCATAGAAAACCAACCTTTTTTGTCAATAAAGGGAAGATTGAAATGCTAGGCGGCTATGTAATCCAATTCCGAGAACAAATCAGCACTAAAAATACTCTAAAAATATGAAAATATAGGAACTAGTGCGTGGGTGTTAGTTTAGGAAGATAAAAAGTGAAGGAAAGAGAATGAGGTTGAAACTTTTAAACCTTTGGTCTGCAAAACCGTCCAACTTTTCTCCCATTCGGTGACATTAGTCGAGCTCTCCTATCCTCTTGGCGATTCGCCGAGTGTTATTTGCCTCGCCGATTTTTACAGAACCTCCAGTGAGTGTGGGGGTCCTAACGGCGGTCTCCGTCGAGATCGCCGACATGGTCGGCGCTTCGCCAATAATTTCCCTAAGCTCACCGAGTTTTACAGACTCTAATTTGAAGATGTCTTTAGTCAAACAGCGGATTACGTCGGGTTCGCCGACCTCTTCTGCGACTCCCCGACTGGACCTGTTTCTCGCCACCCTTCACTTTTTCGAGCACTTTCCACACTTCGACCTGTACAAACAACACACCATTATTTTACCAAAACACAAATAAAAATCAATAAGGGGTTTTGGGTTGCCTCCCAAACAACACCTTATTTAATGTCACGGCACGACGCAAGTCCACCTTCAAACCTCATTCTTGGGGTTAGCCATAGTGTCACTAGGCAAACCTCCCGGCTGTCTCAGATTGAAATGAGACGATATATGACCCATTTAGGCCTCCAACTTCTTTATCGACACTGAATGGGAGGTCACAGTCTGGCTAAGGGTGGACACATCTTCTTTCGTTTCTTACAAAATTTTGTTTGACCTGTGAACTTTGTTGAGGATAAGAGAGAGCATATCATCAGACCTACCACCTTCCAAATCCTTTGGCTTTTGGCGCTCATGGGGAGGCACATACATGTCCTTCTCCCATCCTTCCAGTTAGGATTTCGGTCCCTCCATTCTCTTTCAAGATCCTTCCAATCATCCTCTCTAGCCCAACCTTGGTCACCACCCTGCCTCGGGTAGTTTGAACGATAACCACCGCCTTGGTAGGCTAGAAAATTTACCTCATCATTATACAAGTCTTCACACTTCATCTCTTCAAGATTTGCACAACCGACCCCCACGGCATTGACACTACGGGCACCATCCCCCATGACATTTTTGGATAAAATGTCAAGTTGTGTCATGATATTGGCCATCTTTTGGTCTCTCTCATGATCTTTTTCCATCTGCTCCTTAGATAGCTTGAATGTGAGAGGGGAGACCTGGTCTTCATGAGTGTACCACGCTCTGTTTATGGTTGTCATGCCATCTAAAAATTGGGCTGCTATTGCATACGATTGTTGCATCAAGCCACCAGGTGAAAGTTGGTCAGCAACACCTTTGTTTACCGAGTCCAGACTTCGGTAAAAGTACTGCAGCAAAATGTTGTCGGGCATACCATGAGTTGGGCATTGGAGCACCAACTTTTTGAATCTTAGCTAAGTATCATGGATTGGCTCACCCTCTAGACGTTTAAAACTCTGAATGTTGTCCCGAAGAGTCATCATCTTCGAGGGAGGGAAAAATCGCACTTGAAATGCGTTTACCAATTCCTCCCAAGAAGTGATGGATTCGCATGGCAACTCCTCCAGCCATTTGAACGCCTCTCCCATCAACGAGAAAGGCAATAACCTTAACCAGACTGACTACCGAGAGATGTTTTTGAAAGAGAATGGTCCACACACATCCAAGAAGTTTCTAAGATGCTCGTGAGGATCCTCATGAGCCAATCCACTGAAAAGTCCCTTTAGTTGCAAGAGTTGCAACATAATGCTCGTTATGTGGAACACTGCATTTCCCTCAGCTGGAGGTAAACGGATGGCCCCAATACCTCCCATGAGATGGGGGTCATTGATGTTGGGCTCTCAGACATCGTTGAGATTTCCAATGTCGACTTAGTGGCCCACCTGGCTGTCGTTGCTGCCATTAACACTTCTGCTTCCTGCTTTCAACACAAACAATCGAAACAAAACTACAAATTAAGTAAGTGGAACTATAACTAAGAATAACAAAAAAAATTACTAAACTAAAAATTCTCAAATAACACCACTCCCCGGTAACAGCGCCATTTTGATGTTCGACGTAATCAACTCACACTATTTCGGTTCAAGTGCCAACGATCGCGTGCAGTGATATAACCCAACCAAGGGTTGGGATCATTCCCACAGGGAGTGGTTTTGAGAATTAATAGAAAAGTAAAAGAAAGTTCTAATCAGTCATAGCTATAAACATTATCTAATACAAATATACTAAATCTAAGGGGAGACACAAGCGTCAATTATCAATGGGGGGTTTATATTAATTAACAACTAAAAATAGCAGAGGTATAAAGAAACGAGATAAGGAGACGGGATTCTTAGGATGTGATAGGAATACGGGATAAACTAGACTATCAAGTACATGTTGATGATAGTAAATTGTTGAAAATTTGTGACTAGGCTAGACTATAGTGGGGGTAAATTCTCATTCAAGCAACTTACCCCGAATCAACTCGTTTCTCTCGAACACCGAGTTGTCGCATTAAGCACAACCTCCGCCTTAGCCCATTCACTCTCTAGGGATGAATTTGTGGGAGAAGGACTAGGATTCACTCTCTCGAGCTGAACCCATATCGACCCAATACAACCAGCTATCAATTTAGTAGTCTTAGTTTTACGACCTCTCTCTCGAGCAAGCCAAAAACACTAAGATTAAATGGTATTTGAAACTACAATCCCATTAAGTTCATATAGAACTACTAAATGAAATCACATTTAAACAACAAATAAACCATCAACAAGCAAGACCCAATTTATAATTTAACCCATATTTACAAAATCACACCCCAAGAATTGAGATTTTATCTAGACATGTAAAACTGTAAAAAAGTTCGAATAATAGAAGTGATACTCAACTAGAAATTTAAAAGAAGTATTTATATTGTTTGAAAATTTGTGTTTCGGAGGACCATTCGGCGCAGTTAGTCGAGATCGCCAATACACTCGGCGATCTGCCTTTTGGTCGATTTCATCGTCTTCTTGCTTTAGCCTTCAACCTCTTTGTGCTTTGAGTCGTTGGGCGATATGGTACTGCTTCACGGAACAGCTTGGTGATACACCTACTGCTTCATTTCATCGCCAATTTGATCTTTCCTTTCTGGGCTCAGCACTCTGGAACAAAAGGCGCTCTTTAAGCCGATCGGTGACTCGCCAACTGGTGTCGACGATCTTCAGGCCTTCATTTCTTTGTTCTATTCAGCCACCTTGTTCCTTCTTGCCAAGTAGTGTCCATGTTTTGCCTCAAACTCCAAATACCAGAAACTTAAGGATTTACATCAGATATTGAGACAAAATACGCATTTGAGGACACTAATTCTATAAAAAAATATAGCCCTAAATGAGTCCAATTTGTGGACTCATCAGCATACATGTTGAACTCAAATGTTATCGGTAAATATGTGTTGACATGTGTTGGGTAATTTTTTAAATCGTGTTTTATGTGTCAAATTGCCCGTATTGTTTTCGAACTTAAGCCTAAATGCTTAAAATGATGATTTCTCATGTTTTATGCGATTAATTTGGTTCTAAATTATTGTGTTGTGGCTATTTTGTATTTGGTCTAGAGGGGTGAAGTCTGCATAACCCCGAATTGTGCCAAATGACGTAATTTACCTAATGATGGAGCGTTTGACATCAATCTTAAGGTCAAAAGTCGTCAAATGGCCAATTTTGCCCAAACCGAAGGAAGTCTGAGTACCCTGAAAGCATGGGTCATATAGGTCTAGAATGAATCACATGGTGTGTTTGTTTAATTTTGAATTCAGGGGCAGTGGGCTTGATTTTGTTAAATGGGGTTGAAAATTGGCACGTTGGGCAGTTTGGCTAGCCGGGTCGAGATCTCCGAACAGTTGGGCAGTTCGCCAAAATCCCCATTTGATCACCCTTAATTTTTTTATTTGGCCAAGTTGAGTCTGTCAATTTGGGCTGTAAGCCTGAGCTCGCCGAGTTCACTCAGCGACTCGCCAAGTTCACTCAACGACTCGCCGAAAGGTTCCTTTGATCGCCCTTTCTGGGTCCTTAACCCCTAAAACACACTGTAATTTTTGGCGGGTTAGTCTAGGCTCGCCGAGTGGTGTCGGCGATTAGCCGAAAAGCCCTGAACATCGCCAACATGCTTTTATTTTGAAAAAAATTCAAGTTGGTCCTTTCGACGAGATCAATCTAGCTCACCTAAGCGACTCGGCGACTGGTTCAGTGAGTCTTTCTAAAACTTGTTTTCTGCAATTTCCTTGAATGATTTCTAACACTTCTTGATGTGTTTTGAAGATATGTCTAGATCCAAAGTACCAGGATGAGACATGTCGCCTCACAAGCGGGCAAAAGGGATCATCATAAATGAGGATGCAATGGCATCCAGAGCAAAGGCAACCAAACTTCCTACTACGGGTGGGAAAGGCAAAGGAAAGGGAAAGGCGCCTTCAACAGAGTCACCGTAGGTCATCTTCGACAGTGAGGGAGTCTACACGACTCACCTTACCACATCTGAAAGCGAGGGAGAACACCAGGATTCTTAGGCTCTTATTTTTTAACCCGAGGATTACCAACATATATTGGCTGGTAGAGATGAAATGCGCTCCAAGAGGATGCATGATCCGTCTAGGATCCGGGTGCCTCAGACTACTTCAACTCCTCCAGCTCCAGATTAGATTGTGGTCCCAACACCACCTGCACAGGGTCCTCCTCCCCTGTCTCTCAACAGACAAAAGGCTGAGGGACTGAGGACTATCATCGAGGAGAAGAGATTGTCCAATGATGGTGTGGTTGACAGATATCCGGAGATATGGAGCACCCTGAAATCCCATAATTTCTAGCTCTTTACTAAACCACGGGTCCATTACATTCCTAATTGGGTCCGGCAGTTCTACTCAGCCTATGGAGGTTACGTACTACAGGGAAAGAGGAAGCCTGTTACCTTCAAACCAGTGGATTATGTAGTTGTTAGGAAAAGGAATGTAAAATGTGATAGTGATGATATAAACGTTGTTTTGGAATGAACTGACAACATTATAGATGACTACTAGAGCATGATCAAGACAATGCTTTGGAGGACATGAAAGGTTGGCTGGCCCCTCTTCTATTTGACGATACTCCTAGGTGGATTGAGGCCACAGTGACAATAGAGAAGAAAGACCTCAATGTGGCATCGAGTTATTTGTTTGGCTTTATTAGTAGCACAATCATGTCGTCCCAAAATGAGTCTATCCTCCTCCACACAAAGGCGACCTTTCTTGGATCCATCATTGCAGGGAAGTGCAACAATGTAGGTGCAATTATTAGACATGAGATGGCCATGAGAGCTAGGCAACAATAGACATCTCTTATTTTTCCGTTGTTGATCAGCGAGTTGTGCAGACGAGCCTAGGTTCCACGTCATGAGAAGAAGCATGTGGAAGTGATTCCCACCTCCTCTACTAACATCCGGCGTATTGACGCCGAGTTCTTGAAGGATGAGGCTGAGCAGAAGAGGGCAGCCCCCGTCGATACATTAAGGCTGTTGATATTGAGACACTACCTGCAGAGGCAGTATTGCCTATTCAGACCACTGGGCCTTCAGGTATTTCTAGCTCTGCTCCCTCTATGACTCCGAGTTCTTCTACCGCTCCCCTACATCCTAGGTCTTCTGCCAGTACTATTGCATCCCGACCTCCACTCACTTAAGCCATGGTACTACGGATGGGGCACCTGGCCCATTCTACTGATAGGCGTACCTCCAGGCTAGAGGCTGCAGTCCTTGGGATGATTGAGAGAGCTCTCACCACTGTTTTGACACCTCTTTGAGATGCTATTGATGCCCTCGCGGCAGGGACAGATGTGTGTGTGAGAGAGGTTAGAGAGCCACTTATGAGGTGACGATCTTAAAGACCATAATTGCAGAGTTGAGAAAACATATGGACCAGTTGAAGTCCACTAATATATTGATGATTTTTGGGACTGTGGAGATCCCCGAGGACCTGGACACAGATATTCAGGCCTGTTCTGATGTGCCTCTAGCTACCACTAGAGATGAGGTTAGAGTTGATGATGTGACTGCAGAGTCCGAGCCTAAGACTGATAAAGAACAACTCGATGTTCAGGAGAAGACCACCTATGAGGGCCTAACTAAGGTCGAAGAGGCTATGGTACATTCCCCCATTCACACATTGTTGAGGGAGACTTCTTTGGCAGGCTCTAGTAGAGCCACAATTGTTGAGACTCCGGGCACTGATGCCTAATCCCAAAGTGTAACCCCAACCATTGATGCCCTGAACAAATGGAGTGACTGCGATGCAGACTTCACCCCAGGCTTAGCCTGTAAGGATGAGATCATTACCTCCCTTTTTGTTGTTTTTTTTAATTATCTTCATTTTAGTTGCATTTGGGGACAACTGCTTTTCTTTTGTGGTTGGGGTGAGGTATTTTCATATCTTCCTCTTGTGATTACATTTTATTTGTAAATATTGGGTTTTGTGATCTATATATGTATGTTGATTGTGTTTTGATCTTAATCTTGTATATGCTTGAGCTTGTGGCTCTTTGTTTTTATCAATACTGATAACTTAAATAGTGCTCTTAATCGAACAAAATGAATGTGCGGCTACGATGACACCAAATGAAGTTGCATAGACAATGTGTGGACTTTTAGCATCTCGTTGTGACTAGTCGGCTATTGAATGTGTCTCTTGTGATGAAACATTGCACACTAGCTAGAAAGTGTGGAGTCTTGTTTGATATTGGTGCTAATGCCTTGTGTGATGACATTACCTTGAACATTGTGTGTGATGACACCTAGAATTTTCCCCGTTGGTCCGATTGACTAAATTATGAAAGCACTTGAAATGATCGTAGGCAACAATTATGAAGAGTGAAACAATTTGGCAATATACCTCTTTTGTGGACAACATTGTGAGATGTGTGAACCTTGCGTGAACCCTCTTGAGCCTTATTCTTTTCTTGGAAGAAACTTGAACATTGTGACCCCTTTTTATCCATTCACCCATTACTTTCATAAAGTGTGGTTTGTTTGAATAGCCAACTTAGTTCAGAAGCCTAAGTTTGGGGTGTGGTATAAAGAGAAGGGAAATCAAGAAGTGTGAGAAATTCCCCCTTTGAACAATGGTTTTGAAAAAGATAGAACCCCTCCATGTAAAAAAAAGAGAAGAAGAAAGCAAAAGAAAAAGAATGAAAACTGTTGTGAAATAAAGTAGTGGAAGTTACAAAAGAAATGGGGTATCCGTTAGTTCATTTGAAGTTGAATATGGGGTGAGTTATTAGTCTCACACCCCTTTTCGCACCGCGGTGAAGGGTTTTTTCATTTTAAGTGACAGTATTGAATAGGGATTATTTTATTTATTTTTTTAAGAGTCACCACTTGAAATCGAGTTATGGTGTTCCAAGTCACCTTTCTGTTTAATCCCTAACCAAAAGAAAATGACTATTTATTTTGGTCTGCGAATGAAATTCAGGTAAGGAATTTTGTTGACCAAGGGGAAGGTATTAGGCATCCCTCGAGTCCCGTGGTTCTAGCACGGTCGCTTTTATTGACTTATACTTATTTTAACTATTTTTTGGATATATTTTTATAGGCCATGATTTTCTCGCACTTTTTTATTGTTGAATTTTTAAATCTTAAACCAGATGCATAACAGCATTCTCGATTTTGACATACAATAGCTTAGAAGAATAATTGTTTTCTTATCTCGAGTACATTATATCTAAAGGTCTCTCTTCACACTTCTCTCTTCACACTTGTTTAATTTAACTAAAGAAAGTTAATTATTAAAATAATATGGCAAAAGTGCGTCATTGCATCTTTAAATTTCTTGTTAGTATCTCAAAAAAGATGTGTAACCACATTCTTAATTGAGATAAAACTTAATTATGTATGTACTTTTTTTAATATTTGACAATTCTTAATATTGCCTATAATTATGTTACAACCATCTAAAAATAATAATTTGCAACCTCAAAATAATACAGCGTCCCAAAGTCCCCATTTTTTAGATTTTTTTTATTTTTAAACGTAGCATTTGATCCATGTCATATAGAATACCAAGAACCTTAAATTCTTTAGATGACATAAAATAAATTGTATCAAGAAATGTATTTTACTAATGAATGATGATTTACTTAATCTATTTTAAAAATTATGTTGACACGAATAACATATATCTATATTAATTAAGAAATTTAATTCATAGTAATTCATGAGCCATATCTTGGCATAACAAGGTACAACGAATAAAGGGAAAATATTGGATCCTAACCAAGCAAAAACAAACTATATGATATACACATTTTACTCTAAATTTAACAATATAAATGTACAAATATGTTTCAATATTATAGTGTTAAAGTTAAACATACATAAAATTTGAGCAAATTTCATAACATTGGAATCATGTATATAATCATAAAAATCAAAATATACGATAAAAATTAAATTGTACCTCTTGCGAAAATTCAATTCACGAAAAGGAAACAATCCTAATAATGAACCACGGACTTGAAACCACGAAAGTGAACCTCGACTCAACCTTTTTTGTGTGTGCAAATTGTCTTTTCGATTGCTCTTTTTCCTTGGTTTTGTGCGTGTGTATTTTTTCTTTTCTTTTCGTTATTTGTTGATTTTTCCTTTTGATCGTCTATCTGTGCATATATGTTTTTGATGTCTGTTGTGTGTAGTAGTAGTAGTATTAATATAGTAGTGTATGTGTGTGCTGGTTGTATATCGTGTGTAGTGAGTGAAATGTGAGTGAGTGGGGATGATTGCAGGGGAAGTGGGGTGAGGTTACGTGTATTGTGGTGTAGTGGGTACATTGGTTAGTTTATATCATTATATATTTAATTAATAATATAATATAATGTAAATATTTTTAAACCCAAAAAAAGTTAAGCTGCTAATTATAATTATAAAAAAATATTACTTATTCATCAAACTAAATAAAAATAAAATACGTTAATTTCTATTTCTTTTTTTAAAAAAACAATTGAAAAAAAATAATACTTACCAAAAAATTGTGATTATATTTTTGTTGTTTTCAAATCCTTTTAAAATAAACTTGACAAAATAAGATAAAAATTGAAATATCTAATTTAAATATAAAAGAAATACTTAAGCACTAAAAATGGTGTAAAACTCAAGTTTCGGTCATAAATTACGTATCTACAGTTTACCCCTCTTTGACACGAAACACGAAGTGTTTTCGGACAAAGTAGACAACGTGACAAGTTTTGACCGGACTCTTATTTGAAAGGAAAAATATGTGCGATCGAATTCTTGTTTTGGACATCCTACATATTCCGGGTTATAAGGAAATCAGGTCATGTGTAGTTCAAGGAGATGGGCTGATGAGTTGGAAGTTAAGTGAGGTTCCATCGAGGCTCCAGATCACGACTCTTATCATTAATTACATAAAAAATAAAAACTAATAGTAAAAGGTAAATTAAAAGTACAAAGTCCTATCTATGCAGCTTTTCTTCAGTCTTGAATTCAAATATCACCTTGATTTTTGGGTGGTATCTTGATCTTGAATTGGATTGAGGCTTAACTCTCCGTTTAGAGTGAGTTTTTGGCACTCTTCAGAATGACCATTTGAAAATGTTCTTAAATATCTGCTTGTTTTGTTGATCAACAGCTGAATATAAATAGATGTCAGGAAGTCAGTCTGCTACATGCTTTGAAGAAGCTGATTCTGGTTATCATGGGGATTGATCAATCTGAAAACAATTGAAATTTTGTTCTTGAATTTCAAATCCATGTTTCACTTGAAGAAACCTGAAAACCACCACAGGCAAAAGAAAAAAAAAAAAAATCCCCAGTTTTCACTGGAAATTTTTTTGTGAGTTATTAGCAAATGTTAATTAAAAAAATAAACATAAAAATAAACTCAGACTAGGAAGTGTTTATCTTAGGAGAAAGTAACCAAATCACATTATGTAGGAGAGTCCATTTAATCTCATTGTCCAGGAGGGTCCTGCTAACCTAAATCCCATTATGTACAAGGGTCTTGCTAATCTAAATCTCATTATATAGGAGGGTCCTGCTAACCTAAATCCCATTATATAGGAGGGTCGTCTTAATCCCATTATGTAGGAGAGTCCTGCTAATCCAAATCTCATTATGTAGGAGGGTACTACTAATCACATTATGTAAGAGGGTCCTGTTAATCTAAATCCTATTATGTAGGAGGGTCCTGCTAACCTAAATCCCATTATGTAGGAGGGTCCTGCTAATCCCATTATGTAGGAGGATTTCACTATTCTAAATCCCATTATGTAGGATGATCCTGTTAACCCAAACCCCATTATGTAGGAGGGTCCTGCTAATCCCATTATGTAGGAGGGTCCTGCTAATCTAAATCCCATTATGTATGAGGGTCCTGCTAACCTAAATCCCATTATGTAGGAGGGTCCTGCTAACCTAAATCCCATTAGGTAGGAGGGTCCTGCTAATCCCATTATGTAGGAGGGCCCTGCTAACGTAAATCTCATTATGTAGGAGGGTCCTGCTAATCCTATTGTGTAGGAGGGTCCTGCTAACCTAAATCCCATTATGTAGAAGGGTCCTACTAATCTAAATCCCATTATGTAGGAGGGTCCTGCTAATCCCATTATGTAGGAGTGTCCTGCTAATCCCATTATGTAGGAGTGTCCTGCTAATCTAAATCTCATTATGTAGGAGGGTCCTCCTAATCCCATTATTTAGGAGGGTCCTGCTAATCTAAATCTCATTATGTAGGAGGGTCCTGTTACCCTAAATCTCATTATCTATGAGGGTCCTGCTAATCTCATTATGTACGAGGGTCCTGCTAATCAAAATCTCATTATGTAGGATAGTCCTGTTAATCCCATTATGTAGGAGGATTCTGCTAATCTAAAACTCATTATATAGGAGGGTCCTATTAATCCCGTTGTCTAGAAGTGCCCTGCTAAAATAAATCATCAAATACAATCACCATAACATTTTATCTTCTTTTTTTTAGTTTTTAAATGTCTTATATTAGGAACTGTTTATCCTAGTAGAAAAATGAAAATAATTGTCTCACACTAGAAAGAGGAAATGACATAAACGTACAATAATTACATAAAATTGACAAATTTTAGCCTAGAATTAATTAGCATCTTTTAGTCCAAAACAAATTAGCAACTATTAGCCCAATACTAAAAAAGAGAAATACTGTAGATTATTTTTTTAAAACGTGTCTGCAGCTAACCGTCAAAAAAGGACGTGGGTTGATTAATCTTCCTCATTATTTATTAACTCCTACATTATGTATCCTTTAAAGAATTAGTATTTGTATACATTCAAATTTCAATTATATATTTTCTGCACTAATGTATACACAAAACCATGTATACATAAGTATTTGTATACATTCAATAGTAAAGTTTATGCACCAATGTATACACACAACCGTGTATACATAAGTATTCGTACACATTCATTATTAATGTTTTTGCACCAATGTCTACATGCAAACATGTATACATACTTGATTGTATACATTCAATTGTATTGTGTCTGCACCAATGTATTCACACAACCATATATATAGTAAATATGATTAACTTACGTATGCTGATTTAATTAGATTGTATATCAACTCTACCGTATGGCAACAATGCATACATTGAATTTTTTGGAATCATCATCCCGAGTTTTAACAGAATTCTTACGAAAGGTTTTTTTACCCATGAATTTAACAAAAATCACAAACACCAAAATCTAAATTCCCAAAACAAACTCAGAAACCCAAATAGATAACACTAAAATATCAATAATTTACCTTACATATAAAAACACAGAACAAATTAAGGAAAGAAATTAGATTTACCATTAGAAAAAAAATTAGAACATAATTTTTTTGAAAAAATTATATGGAATTTAGAAAGAAAGAAGAAAGAGAAAATGTAATATTTAATATTATTTAACTTATTGCAGTTGACAAAATCTGATGAAAGGGATTTGGAGTAAATTAAAAAAATTACCTTTTTAATAACGAAATAAAAGGAGCAATGGGGTAGTTACCGTATCTCGATATTAGAGAGAGAAGAAAATATATAAAAAAACAGTCCAGTTTTCAAGAATATAAATTCGGCTATTTAATGCAAAAAAAAAAAATTAAAAAACTTTTCATGCTAAAAAAATAAAAAAGGGTTATTTATTGCCAATTTAGAGCATAAGAAATCTTCTAGGAGAGAAAGCATAATAAGAATAATAATAATTAAAAAAAAAAATTGAAAAATAAAATAATAATAATAATAATAACAAAAAAAAAATATAAAAAATAATAATAATAATAATAACAACAACAATAACAACAACAACAATAATAATAATATTAATAATAAGAACGGTCTCTGACTAGGGAGTGCCTATCCTAGGAGAAAAATGAGAAATAAGTGTCTCAGACTAGGAAATGTTTATCCTAGGAGAAACAATTCATGTAATTTTTTATTTTTTCTTTTTGTTGAAATAAAGTTAACAAATTTGAGTCTTCAAGTTATCTTTTATGTAAGGAACATTTCCCTATTTTAGAAAAGAAACAAAACAAAAAAAAATTTATGTTTTTTTTTTTAATGGTGGTCGATTTGTGGCATTGGCTTTGAGGATAGTTGCTTCTGTTGTTGCCATGTTTGAAGCTAATTTTAGCTTGAGATAGATTGCTTTCGTTTACTAGTCAGCTCACCTTGATAATATTGAAAACATCTCTAGTTGTTTAGAACTTCCAACTTCAAATTTGTTTTATTGTTTCCACACTCCAACAATAATTGAATCTTGTATTTAAAAATTGACAATTGCTGACAAGTTACTATGATATCACTATTTCTTGAATCATGTCACGATTGATGGGCTAACCAAACTTTGTTTTGTTTAATTGAAGAGATGATAACAATTTTGAAATTATTTTTTGCTTGCTTAATGAAGACCATCTGAAGATTGAATTGAGCGACACAAAATAAGAAGAAATAATATTTGATCCTTTTTGAGAAAAAATAAAAATAAAAATAAATGGACTCTATTGATAGTGGTGGTCAATTCTAATGATCATGACATGCATTTTGGATTAAATAGCCTGGTCTGTTCAATCAATCTAAATTTCATCTTTGTCAAACTTTCAACTTTGAAATTAGACTTCTATAATCCAATTTTTGCACTAGATTTATGACTAACACTAGACTTGTGGTGCCTCGAAAGGTTTTCACATACAAGTCTCTCTCTCTTTTTATTATCTCTCACTCACTATCGTCTTACGGTGCCCTGAGATTTTTCACCGATAAAACTCTCATTTTTCACTTTCTCTCAACTCAAATGATGTCATATAGAGATTTTGAGGATTTTCATCGATAAGATTCCCTCATTTTTCACTCCTTATCCGAGTGACATGACATTTTTCCTTATATAATAAACACTGAAAGTTTGCTTGACTTGTCTTGTTAAAAATTGATCAGAAGGTCTTTATTTGGATTGTAACGTGGCTTTTGGACAGGGTTACAAAGAAAGGATTGGCATGAAAGCTCAAAGATATTGCGCAACAGGGTTAAGACTTACCACTTTTGGAATTGACTATTTTTTGCAAAAATAATAATAATAATAATAATTATTATTATTATTATTATTATTATTATTATTATTGCCCCAGTTTTGTGATGATGACTTTCTAGATTTTTTTCTTGGTTGGACCGAATCTCAAAATAAGGCAACCTACGTATCTTGTTAAAGCGAGAATCAAGTCAAACGTAGTTCAGGAAGTTTGTTCTTTTTTTGTTATTGGATTTTTTTCAACCTATTTTATTCACATTTTTTCTTGACTCTTTTTTTTTGTGACTTCTATTTTTTGTTTGAATTGACTCTTTTTTTTCTTTTTCGACTGTATTTTGATTTCAAAAGATGTGTATGAAAGAAAATAAAATTAAGGCTCAAAAGGGGTAGCAAAGGATTACATGGTGATCAGATAGTAGAATGAAATGCCTTCGTCATATCAATTATTACAAATGTCAAATAGAAGCATGCCCTTTAAGATGTGAAAATCATACATTATCTCTTTGCAACATATGCATTGATGGATATGTATATCATTTTTGTCCATATTTGTCAGCTTGAAATCTCCAATTGAGTAATACCTTCTTGACAACAAATGACATATTTCAATTTAAATGAAATTTATTCTTTTAAGCATTTTCGCCACTGAAGGACGTATCAAGGTGTTTATGTCCTTTATTCAATTCCTGGAATGTATTTTTTGTTTTTCTTTTTGACTTCTTTGATGTATTCATTCCATTACTAGATATAATCTTAAAATCTGACCAAATCCTCTTCCATATTATGTCACAAAAATTGAATTGAAAAGAGATGCATATATGGAAAGCCAAATAGAACGGATCAAAGTGACACATGACAAATATTATATTAAGAAATAAAGACTTGGTGACAAGACAACAAACTAAATTTTAGGTTACAATTCTATAATCACCCAAACTACGACAAGACTCAACGAACAAACACATAAGAGAAATGATAGAAATGTCTGACTTACTAAACTAAAATAAAAGGAATTGCATAGCAAAAATGATGACAAAATAAACTATCCATACTCTTTTTAGAGGAATGAAGAGTGTCTCCCAATCACCAAGTTGGACTTCTTAGCCACTACTTGGCACGTTAGACTTCGTAAAAGCTCCACAAATTTCAATTGTCTTTTCTTCAGAATTGTCATATTCTTTGTCACCACATATCATCTCAATAAAGTGTACATGACTATGCGCCGGTAGAGGACATTTGGGGGGTCATCATTTTGAACCAAAATCATCTTTGTTTGAATAATCTCTTCTACTTTTTTATAAATTTTTTGACAATCTTGAATACTGTGCCCTGGAGCATCAGAATGGTATGCACATCGTGCGGTAGGATTGAAACCTTTTGCATGTAGATCCACATAATTTTGAGGAATCGACTCTATCATCTTCAAATGTTTCAACTTATTAAATAAACTTGTGTAAGACTCTCCAATTGGTGTGAAATTATTTCTAGGCCTTTGACCTCCTTCAAATCCATGACTCGGACGGAGATTATAAGGTGCTCAAAAATTTTGAGAAGAAAGGTGAACATTTTGATATGTTGGCGCTCGCCATTGAGGATAGTTTGATGGGTATGCATATTGTTGCGCATTATAGGCCGCATATTGAGGTGGAACAATAGAATATTGTGTCTCTTGCATAGAAAAATAATGATGAAATTGAGGTGGTGCATATTGATAAAGTGGACCCTTTGGACTTTATTGTGTGTCTGACACAACATTCGCTAAATCCTCTTTCATTTTCTTTCCCCCAAGATTTCCTGATCCATTTTTAATCACCTCGGTTGTGGCTTTCAAGGTAGGTTGACTTACAAATTTTTCAGGCTTGATGCCATTTTTCACCATTTCACCTATCTTAATAACTTCGGCGAATGTTTTTCCAACAACGGAAAGTAAATAATGAAAGTAGTCTAGTTCTTGCGCTTGGAGGAAAACATCAATCATTTCAGACTCTTTCATTGGCGGCTTAACCCCAGCAGCTTTCTCCCTTTTCTCCCTCCACCTAATAGCATATTCACAAAAAATTTCAGTAGTCTTTTTCCTCATGTTGGCAAGTGAAATATGATATGAAACTATGTCAATGTTATATTGAAATTGTTGAACAAAACATCGAGCCAAATCATCCCATGTATGTCAGTCAGAAGTATCTTGATCTATGAACCATTCTGAGGCAATTCCCATCAAACTTTCCCCAAAATGGGCCAGGAGCAATTCTTCTTTGCTTCCAGCCCCTCTCAGTTGATTACAATATTTCTTTAAATGAGCTACAGAATCTCCATGTCCATCATATTTCTCGAACTTTGGAGTTTTAAAACCAATGGGTAGATGAACGTGAGGAAACATGCATAAATCATTAAATGAGACACTTTTGTGACCACCCAATCCTTGCATATATCTTACACTTTGTTCCAAACTCTTCATTTTTCTAGCCATTTCTTCATGTTCCTCATTCTTAACAGCTTTCTATACTGATGAGTGTGAGGGTAAGAGCCTGGAATTTTAAGAGACTCTTCAGGGGTTTAGCCATGATCATGAAGAACTTAGGATGGGGGATCATTGTTAGATTTGGGCACCATTGTTGGCCGTGGAATGCTATTAGTTGGCATAGTTGTCATGAAGAGTGGATTACTCATCATAGGTGTAGTCAAAGAGCGCACCGTAGAAGTTCCAGCAACGTTGGATGTGTTAGCATATGGGCCGAATCTAGGTGGATAAATTGGATCATTAGTCGACACTTTGATAGGGGGTGACATATTTGTATGTAGATAGTCACGGATTGAAGATGGTGGATCTTGTCCACTCATCCAAGCTTCGTACATCTCTGACATTTGCTGTCTTAATACTTTTATCTCCTCTACTGATACTGTTTCTTGTGAAGATATTTGGTTTCGGAGCTCATCATTGTCCGACTTATTTCCGTCTTTGTGGGTCATTTTGTTTTTCCCTTTGGCTCTTGTATTGTAGGAATGGGATGTCAGCTTAACCACAAACCTACCACCTTAAGTTAACTGCGTGCATGGATAATAAAGTTTGTTAGGGTTAAATCTTCTTCAGTTATAACTACATGTTGCACGTCATGCATACACAAGTCTTTTTATTTAAAGAATTAGTTTATAAAGTCTAATGTTTAATCCTAACTAGCTCATCTATATTTATTTTTTATTATTATTTATATATTTATTTTTAAAAAATGATGCATTGATCAATATCATTTGGATTGCGTACATAACACGCTTGATAAAAATGGTTAAGATATTTGCATACTTTTTTTTTTAACTTTTAATATAAAATATTTTATCTTCTTGATTTACTAAAAGAAAATTAAGAAACAATCTATTTTTTATCTTGAACTTCATGCTAAAATGAAATAAAAAAGAATTTTTTTTTTGACTTTTCGTTTGAGTGACGAATTCGAAAAGTTTCAACATTATTAAAAGAAAAATTTCAAGAAGAAAGAAAATAAAAATTGTTGAATAAAGACTACAACTTTTTTTTTGAATTTTTGGTGATGATTTTTTTTAAATTTCTGAATAAAGATCACTGAACCGAAAGAGAGTTGCCTACGTATCTCATTGAGAAGAGAATCAGGTGTGCATAGTTAGTTCAGTTTAGACAGTTAAAAACTTTAAGATATTAAAACTTTATTTGACAAATGCATTATTATTAAAGACTTTCTAAACAAATACATTTTTCATGTAGCTCATAAAAAAATCTAAGTGGTGAAGTCAGAGATGAATACTTGTCCTAGACGGACTCAATTCGTATTTCAAGTCACTAAGTCGAATACAAATTATGCAAATGAGTGGTGCCTACTAGTGGTAACCATGACCTAAAGGAGACATGTGTCTAGACTGGCTTACTCAAGTGGACAACTCGAGCCAGGGAGGGGCAATTTATCAGTAGCAGCATTATTTCAACTTCATTACCGATCCAACCCTGCCTAAAATATTTGACTAAAAATCATTCACTGTGTGTCAAGAGACTCTAGCTTTATCTCAATAGAAAGTAGGATGCATAGTTGCATTTCTATTACCGTGTGTGAAGTGTTTTCAGAGACTTAGAGTAGTTGTGCAAATGAAGACAATTTAATACAATTCAACAATCTAAAAGCGGTAAATGAGAAGCTAGTAGCTCATTAGGCCAGCATACACAACATATCCAAAATATAATAATAAAATCAAGTAAAAGTCAATGTAACAAAGCTTGAATTCTGGTTAATCCCCAACAGAGTCACCAGATATCTCACACCCCTTTTCGCACCGCAGTGAAGGGTTTTTCCATTTTAAGTAACGGTATTGAATAGGGACTATTTTATTTACTTGTTTAAGAGTCGCCACTTGGAATCAAGTTATGGTGTTCCAAGTCACCTTTCATTTTAATCCCTAACCAAAAGAAAATGACTCTTTATTTTAGTCTGCGAACGAAATTCAGGTAAGGAATTTTGTTGACCGAGGGGAAGGTATTAAGCATCCCTTGAGTCCCGTGGTTCTAGCACAGTCGCTTTTATTGACTTATACTTATTTTAACTATTTTTTGGATATATTTTTATAGGCCATGATTTTCTCGCACTTTTATTTTGTTGAATTTTATAATCTTAAACCAGATGCATAACTGCGTTCTCGACTTTGACATACAATAGCTTAGAAGCATAACTGTTTTCTAATCTCGAGTACATTATATCTAAAGGTCTTTCTTCACACTTGTTTAATTTAACTAAAGAAATTTAATTATTAAAATAATATGGCAAAGGTGCGTCATCGCATCCTTAAATTTCTTGTTAGTATCTCAAAAAAGATGTGTAACCACATTCTTAATTGAGAAAAAACATAATTATGTATGTGCTTTTTTTAATATTTGACAACTCTTAATATAGCCTATAATTATGTTACAACCATCTAAAAATAATAATTTGCAACCTCAAAATAATACAGCGTCCCAAAGTCCCCATTTTTTAGAATATTTTATTTTTAAAAAGTAGCATTTGATCCATGTCATATAGAATACCAAGAACCTTAAATGCTTTAGATGACAAAAAATAAATTGTATCAAGAAATGTATTTTACTAATGAATGATGATTTACTTAATCTATTTTAAAAATTATGCTCACACGAATAACATACATCTATATTAATTACGCAATTTAATTCATAGTAATTCATGAGCCCTATCTTGGCATAACAAGGTACAACAAATAAATGGAAAATATTGGATCCTAACCAAGCAAAAATAAACTATATGATATACCACAATTTACTCTATATTTAACAATATAAATTTGTTCAAATACATTTCAATATTATAGTGTTCAAGTTAAACACACATAAAATTTGAGCAAATTTCATAACATTAGTATCAAGTAGTAATCATAAAAAACAAAATATAGGATAAAAATTAAACTGTACTTCTTGCAAAAATTCAATTCACGAAAAGGAAACAATCCTAATAAGGAACCACGAACTTGAAACCACGAAAGTGAACTTCTAATCAACCTTTTTTTTGTGTGCAAATTGTCTTTTGGATTGCTTTTTTCCTTGGTTTTGTGATTGTGTGTTTTTTCTTCTTTTTTTTTTCCTTTTTTTGCTGATTTTTCCTTTTGTTCGTCTGTTTGTGCATAAATGTTTTTGATGTCTGTTGTGTGTAGTAGTATTAATATAGTAGTGTATGTGTGTGTTCGTTGTATGCCGTGTGTAGTGAGTGAAATGTGAGTGAGTGGGGATGATTGCAGGGGAAGTGGGGTGAGGTTATGTGTATTGTTGTGTAGTGGGTACATTGGTTAGTTTATATCATTATTTATTTAATTAATAATATAATATAATGCAAATATTTTTAAACCCAAAAAAAATTAAACAACTAATTATAATTATAAAAAAATATTACCTATTTATCAAACTAAATAAAAATAAAATACGTTAATTTCTATTTCTTTTTAAAAAAAACAATTGAAAAAAAATAACACTTGCCAAAAAATGTGATTATATTTTTGTTGTTTTCAAATCCTTTTAAAATAAACTTGACAAAATAAGATAAAAATTGAAATATCTAATTTAGATATAAAAGAAATACTTAAGCACTAAATATGGTGTAAAACTCAAGTTTCGGTACAATATTACGTGTCTACATTTATCATGATCAAAATGTTAAAGAAAGAAAAGGAAGAAAGTGATGTTCAGACCACACTTCATGAATATAGCAACCCTTGAGCCTAAATGACCATACTTTTACACTCCGCCCCGTTACAAGCCTTGAAAAGACCTTTGTGATGTTGCGTGAGCTGAAACAAATGTTGATTGGAAAATAAGGGCAAACCTATGAGTGAAGTCGTGAATGTGTTCATCTTTGTGAGTGTGAGAGTCGTATGTGATTCCGAAACTATGAATTGTTGAAGAACTTTGTGTGAATAGGGAATCATCTTTGTTGTGAGGGCATCTGAGTACCTTTGTTGATCTTGAACTTGCATTTGAAGCAAGTATTGTGAACTTGAGCATCTTTGATAATGGTGAGTCACAATTTGAATCTTTGATTGCACAATTGATCATTGCATGAGTAAGTTGAGCCCTGTTGTGTGCATTCATGTTCAGTCGTATGCAACACTATTTTAGACATCCCTTTTTGAACTGATGATCTTGAGTTTTACTTGAGGACTAGCAAAAGTTTAAGTTGGGGGTGTTGATGAGTCCGAGATTTGGACTATTTGGGGATTTTTTTATATAGATTTAGTGTCCTCAAATACTTAATTTGTGCCATAAAGTGATGTTAAAGCCTTGATTTCTAGGTATATGAATTGAGGAACAAAGCAAGGACACTAATAGGCAAAAAGGAACAAAACAAACTGAAGAAATGAAGAAAGGCAAGACTACTGATCGCCAAGAGCACTTGACGAATCGCCGAGTGGCTAGCTAGACCGCCTAAAGTTTCCAGTGTGCCAGCCCTGAGGGAAGAAATCAAGTCGGCGACAAAAATGGGCAGTCGGCGAATCGCCGAGCCGTTCTGGGATGGAAAGAGAGATCACCCAAAGTTATAAAACTTGAGGATGCTAAGTGCCAAGGGAAAAAGACGATGGAAGAGATCAATAGGCGGTTCACCGAGTGGTTCAACAAGCCCGACTTTGTACTCCAAACGGCCCTATGTGTCTTATTTTTGGTGACTATAAATTAGATTTTGAACAATTATTTTACGGGCTGACTGATAATAGCTAACGCTAACTTAGACTGAAATAGTTTAGAACACGTTTCTCTGTAGTTTTTCATAGTTTTGAAGAATTTTAGAAATTCAATTTGGAGATTTTGAAAGTGCTTTTCGAATATCGTGCAAATTGAAGCTTTGTAAAGACTAAATTACTCTTACCCAGTTGATGGTAATCGATTCGGTAATTATTTTTACTCTTTTATGATGTTTGGCTAAAATCCCAATTCTTGGGGTGTGATCATGTGATTATGGGTTGAATTAGTTTATGGGTATTGTTAATTACTAGTTTAAATGCTATATTGAAGTGGGTTTCATCATTAATTGTAGTTCAATTTATGAATTGTAGTTGCAAATGCAGTTCTAATTTGTGGTCTTGGCTGGCTTGAGAGAGAGGTTTTAGAACTAAGATTATTGATTAATTATTTGTAGGTATTGGGTTGAGCTGGGTTTAGCTCGAGAGAGTGAATCCTAAATCCAATCCTACCCATCTAGGTTGAGAAAGTGGATGAATTAATGTGTGGGTTGTTTTTCATTGATATGATTGTTGATATTCAAAAGAAATCACCTGATTCGAGATAGTTGTTCGAGAGAAAGCTATCTTCCGTATAGTCTAGCCTACTCACTGATTTTTAGTTGTTTACTAGTAGTTTCACTTACCCATATATCGAAATTTGCCTATAATCGATCACATCCTGAGAATTCCTCTCATTATTGTTATTTCAAAGTGTTTGTGACTGCTTTGTAGTTGGTAATTGAAATCCAAAACCCCTATCTGACTTTCGTGTCACCCCTTTACATTTGATTTATGTCTTTTTCGATAATTTCTATTCCTATGGATGATTAGACCACATCTTGAATACATGTATCTGCTTCATGAAACGATACATGCCAAATGGCTCAGTATATGGAATGTACGAGCATGTAAGGGGAATTCTAAAGCATAACATAAGCTTGAACTTGATAAAAAGGAAACATGCTTATCTCTTCTGAACTTACTCAACTAACTCAACTCGGAAAAAAGATACTCAACTCAAAGATAAGATAGTCAACTTAGTGAAATATGATACTCAACACAATAAGATATTCAACTCAGTGAAATAAGATACTAAACTCAAAGATAAGATATTCAACTAGTGAAATAAGGCTCAACTCAACAATAAGATATTCAACTCAGCGAAATAAGGCTCAGCTCAACAATAAGATATTCGACTCTTGGTACTCAAACTTTGGATATTCAACTCTAGATACTCAACTTTGGCTACTCAACTTAATATAAAGCAACAATGAGAGATGCATTATATGGGAAACTTTTAAAACAATAGAAAGCAACTCAATGTATTTAAGAATATAATAGACTCAGTTTGTATGAAATGATACAATAAAAATTATGTTTGTATATGGAAATACCAAATAAACTCTATGTACATAAGAATACAACATATCTCCGTGGGAGTTTCTCTAACCGACAACCATTACTTATGAGCAATGTGATGATACAACATTTTGCCTCACGCTGCCAGGGCCGTCCTATACCTTGCCAGGGGTATAGAAACTAACTACTAGGTGGATCCACTAGTGTATGCTAAAAAGCACCAAGAAATCATCTAAAATGTATGACACTTTTCTACCCACGTTAGCTACATGGTTTATGGGGGTTGTGAGTTCTCTGAAATCTTCCCCATATCGGTGCTCAATAATACTCCCAAAAATATAACTAGTTCATATGTTTAAAAACATAACTCTTTACGTGATTTGAGATGATTGCTCAAAAACTAGCCTAAGGCTTTCCAGGAAATCAGTGTTTCTTCTCTTGCTTAAATATGAAAGCATTTACTCTTTACTGAAAAACTAGCTCAAAGGCTCTATTCGAAATCGGTGTTTACTCTCTTGTTTAAATATGAAAACATTTACTCTTCGGGAATACATAGTCCCCATATACTCTTTTGAAGAAACGAACATCACTCTTTACTCTTTACTCAACTCAAAACTCAAGTCCTAAAACAAGTTTAAAGCATTTGTATAAGACTTCATAAAATAGGGTTCATGCCGAATTATGGACGTGAATGACTCAATTCAAGGTTTTTAATAACCATAGATAGAACTAAATACTTGGAACTAAAGAAATTTCATGATACTACTCATTTCAAGAATGCTTAACTCAGAGGGTTGATACAAAATTATGAGCATGAACCACTCAACTCAGTGACTGAAATATACTTGTCGTCTCAAGACTGCTCGACTTATAGAGTTCATGCAGAGCTATGGGCATGAACTACTCAACTGAAGTACTTTATGATTAACATGTAATTGTCTCATGATGAGGAATATAATCTCAAATATGTTAGGAACTCAATACTCAAGACTTAGAACTTGAAGGTACTACTCCTCTCAAGGATACTCAACTTATGGAGTTCATGCGGAATTATGAGCATGAACGACTCGACTTGAGGGTCTCCATAACAACATGAGACTCATATATACGACTCTTCGTATTCTCATACTTACTTCCTCAAAACTTAGCTCAAATCAATAGTTGATCTCAAATGATTCACAATTGAACTCAAAAGCTTTGTTGAACTCTACTCTTAACTCTCTCTTGAATGTGAATTATAAATTCAAGAGTTATGGTTCATGATATGAAGGATCTCGTGATGACAAAGTAGACTCATGAATAAATTCTTCTCACTCTCATACTCACTTGCTTGAGTCTTGAAACAAGTTATTAGAAATTGTAGAAGACTCCTCAAAAGACTCAAAGGGACATTCTCAAAATGTTCAAAAGAACTCTCAAGACCTAACTCTTAGCTATATCTTGAATTTGAATTATGAATTCAAGGTTATGATTTGTGATAGGAAAGATATCATGATTATTAAAAGTGTTTTAGATAGTTAAACATGAGAAACGATCAAGAATTCATTGTCTGGAAGTAAGGCTGCGACGCGAAGATGCATTTTAATATTTGGTCGCGAAATAAATTTTGGGGAAGAGAAGTCTGTGACCTCTCCGCGACGCGGAGAGAGAAGTTTTGCTTTTGAGGAACAGGTCCGCGACGCGGACCTAGTACCCATTTTTGCCCGACTCTTTCCTTCTTCATTTTTCTAACCCCGATTCGCCTAAATTCGATTATTTTTCTCAATTTCTCTTTAGATTCATATACCCAATACATATACACAAGAAAGTAATAAAAAACAAATAAAAAATCGACACAATTTCCTCATGTACTCCTCAATCTCATCTTAACTCAAGAAAATAAAGCCAATTTGAAGAACACAATTCAAGAACTTCAAACATTCAACTTTCTAGAATGAATTTAACACTGAAATTAATATGATTGGCATGTGGGTGAACGAACCCAACACTACAGAAGCTTACATACCTCTTAGGGATCAAACCCATGGCGAAAATCCGCAACAAAACTCAAGAATCTCGATGAAAACCATGATCCTTTCCTCTTTTCTCCTCTTTTCTCTTCTTTTCTCTTCTTGAACTCTCAACTAAAACCCTAGGTGTATATTACGATTATAAAATTGAACCTAATATGATTAGACCCTTAAAACCTTACTAGAAACGAATTAAATCTGATTGGGTAAGAAAAAGACCAAAATACCCCATACTATTTTCGGGTAACTTTCCTTAACTAGACAACTTGACTTCAAAATGGCATATCTCACTCCTCCGACATTGAAACTTAGCAAACTTGGTGGCGTTGGAAAGATATTTCAAAGACCTTTCATTAGATATCTTGTAGCCCACCTAACCCATCATGTATTAAGAGTTATGGTCATTTGAAGTTGACCTAAAACTTAAAGAAACATACGAATAACTTGAATGAACTCTCTTTAGTTCTTAATGGAACTCAAGGTGCTACATCTAGTGACCTTCACACTCAAGAAATTTTAAATTCATTGGTAAGAATCCTACTATAAACGAAGGATGATTCGAGTCTCAGTTCAAAATATTTTTGCGGTGTTACAATATCTCTCCCTTGAGATCATTCGTCCTCGAATGACTACTGGACTGGGTATGGAATGGGGTTACTCTTACTAAGGTCTGAGTATAATGGTACACTCTTACTGTATTCAAGCTTAACCCAAATCCTTAAGTTCGAGTTCTATACCTCTCTATAGGGAATCTCATCCCAACACTATTACTCTTTATTACCCCATTGGACTCATACCAAGAACCAACTAATGTTTAAAAATACCACTATCAAGAACCACCTAATGTTTAACAACACCATATTCAAGCTTAGTACTCTAACAACTCCATTACTAAAATGACCTCTAAAAAGATATCCCCCAAACTCTTTGGAACTCATTACTATCTTATTCTCAAACACTTAACTTGATTTCTCATCTTGACATCTCCCCCTTAGGTCTAAAGCTGTCACTTGAAAGCTATTGACCTATTCCATCATCTCTAACTAGTCTCTATCCTCTTTTACTATAATAATCGGGAGAATTTTATCTCACAACTACCGAACTCTTTATAAGTGGTACTAAGACCTCTTTCTAAGGTGTTTCTCTTAACCTCTTTTGATTACATACCCTCTCGGTACACCTCTTACCACTCTTGTTACTCTTGTGACGTAGCCACACTTCACTACCCTTATCTAAAGGTTAGGGTCTCTCACTTGTACCACTCACATCTATTCCAGCTAACATCTCAATTCCTCAAGTCTTCTAGATCAAATCTCAAGACTAATATCATTACCCTAATGTTATCATTCTTTTAATCATGACACTTATCTCAAATTCAAGCTTAATATTTATGACTAAACCCGAATATCAATACGATTGCTCATCTACTATACTATACTTTATTACTTAATAAGTTCTATAACCTTCTGAACATCATGACCCTCTCAAACAAATCATAATCCTAGGTTAGATGTATCACTTCATGAATACTCTGCTCTCTTATTCAACACATAAATTTAGTCTCCTCTAATACGATGGCACATCGACATCAACTCTATTCTGGTTAACAAATATATACTTTATCTGATCTTGACTAGCAACTCTTACTCTACCCATAAGGGAAAACTCCTTATCAATAACTTTCTGGGTGCATGACTATAATAACACAGCTCGCCTCATCACTATCTCCCTTTCTAGGATTACTAAACTTCTGCATACTTTCCTCTAACTCTGGGTCTTTCACTACTCTTAACTCTCTCTTGAATGTGAATTATGAATTGAAGAGTTATGGTTCATGATATGAAGGATCTCTTGATGACAAAGAAGACTCATGAATACATTCTTCTCATTCTCACACTCAGTTCCTCGAGTCTTGAAACAAGTTATTAGAAATTGTAGAAAACTCCTCAAAAGACTAAACGGGACTTTCTCAAAATGTTCGGAAGAACTCTCAAGACTCAACTCTTAGCTATACCTTGAATTTGAATTATGAATTCAAGGTTATGATTTGTGATAGGAAAGATATCGTGATGATTAAAAGTGTTTTAGATAGTTAAACATGAGAAACGATCAAGAAATTACTATTTCGAAGAAAATCTGCGTTGCAGAGATGCATTTTAATATTTGGTCGTGAAATAAAATTTGAGGTACAGGAGTCCATGACCTCTCCGTGATGCCGAGAACTAAGTTTTCTTTCTGAGGAACAGGTCGTGGACCTGGTACCCAGTTTTTTCTTGACTTTTTCCTTCTTCATTTTTCTAACCCCGATTATCCTAAATTCGATTCTTTTTCTCAATTTATCTTTAGATTGATAAACCCAATACATGTACACAAGTTTCTAATAAAACACAACTCTAAAATTGACACGATTTCCTCAAGAACTCCTCATTCTCACCTTAACTCAAGAAGCGATAGTCAATTTCAAGAACACAATTCAAGAACATCAAACCTTCAACTTTCTAGAACAAATTTAACGCTGAAATTAACATGATTGTTGTATGGGTGAATGAACCCAACACTATAGAATCTTACATACCTCTTAAGGATCAAACCCCTGGCGAAAATCCACAACAAAACTCAAGAATCTCGACAAACTCCTTGATCCTTTCCTCTTTTCTCTTCTTGAACTCTCAACTAAAACCAAAGGCGGATATTAGGATTATAAAACTAAACCATATAGGGTTAGACCCTTTAAACCTTACTAAAAATGAATAAAATCTGATTGGATAAGGAAAAGACCAAAATACTCCTTACTATTTTCGGGTAACTTTCCTTAACTGGACAACTTTACTTCAAAAGGGAATATCTCATTCATCCGACCTCGAAACTTAGCATACTCGGTGGCGTTGGAAAGATAATTCAAAGTAATTTCATTAGATATGTTGTAGCCCACCTAAATCAACATGTACTAAGAAATATGGTCGTTTGAAGTTAACTCAAAAATTAAAGGAACTGAGGAATGACTTGAAAGAACTCTTTTTAGTTCTTCTTGGAAGTCAAGGTGCTACATCTAGTGACCCCAACACTCAAGAAATTCTATCTTCCTAGGTAAAAATCCTACTATAAATGAAGGATGGTTCGAGTCTCAGTTCAAAAAACTTCTCGGGTGTTACAAGTGATCACGCCAGTCAGGTCTCTATACTCCTAACAATGTATATTGGGTCCTCTCATAGGGCGTATACATCGGACTCCACATTTCTCTCATGTGGTTTTATGTCATTTATTAGTATCTCCCGCAGTCAAAATCTAGTGAATTTGACTAGGTTTTCAGATATATTTCAGTATTCAGTACAACATGTTATGCACTTGGTCATTGCATTCAGTTTAGTTCATATTCAATATATTTTAGTATCTTCATTATGTCTACATTATATCATTGTTCAGTATGTTTCTTTTAGTTAAATGCTTGTTCAGCTTCATTCTATCCTACATGATCAGTACCTTTCAAGTACTGAAGCATACTCTGCGCTACATCTTTTCGTGATGTATGTTCAGGTCCTCAATATTCAGATCACATGTAGATCAGTTCCCGATCCGTATTCAGCAGTATCAGTAGCGAGTCCTCATTATTTGAGGACAATAGACATGTTTTCGATTTCAGTTTTTCATTTTGGTTAAATTTTTTGCTAGAGTTAGCTGGGGAATGTACCAACATCTCTAGTGAGTTAGAGGCTTATCTCATATATAGTTTTAGATTCAACTTTATCTTGGAGTGAATGTTTAGTATCATTAACTGTTGTTCAGTACTTGTGGTGTGCTTATGATATGCTAGATCAGGGTTAGCTTGTGGTCACATGTGATCCTAGGTCCTTTGTTTACGTCAAGGGGGTAGCCGTGGGACGTGACAAACTTAACTTGTTATTAAAGCATCGGGTTTGAGAGTCCTAGGATGTCTGAAAAGCTACACAAAGTAGAGTCCCTTTCATGAGTGTGAAGTGCGCCACACCTATGAGGGGAGGCTACGCGGTCTTTTAGGAAAAATATCACTTTTTGTTATTCTTATCGTGCGTGGGTATGATCTCCTTTCTAAATTGATGTTATACGTTTCAGATCATGCCTCCTCGTAGAGCTTACGCAAGGAATGATAATGCCCGTAACTCTGACGTTGTTCCTACAGTCCTAGACCATGAGGTTTTGAATGCAAAGTTTCAAAATGCTATCCAACTTTTGGCTCAGAGTGTAGCCTATCTGAACAATCAACAGGTTCCAGTTCCTACAAATACTAGTGGTGGTTCAACGGCACCTAGGGTCAGTGATTTTTGTTAGGACGAATCCGCCTGAGTTTCTAGGGTCGCAAGTTGGTGAAGACCCTTAAAACTTCATTGATGAGGTAAATAAAATCTTTGGAGTGATACAAGTGACTAGAAATGATAGGGTAGAGTTGGCATCCTTACACCTTAAGGATGTGGCTCACATATGGTTCATGTAGTGGAAGGAAAATAGGGGTGAAAATGCAGCTCATGTGACTTGGAAGTGCTGATGTTCCGTGAAATCGTGGCACATTTGATACTTAATAACTATGAACTAATACTGGAATTAAGTGAAATTTTGGATTATTTGATGGATTTGTTAAATGTGTAGGCAGAATCTGGGTTGTATAGAAAAGTAGAAAAAGAAGCAGAACTGATGTTGACCAACAGAATTTCACGGCCAACTTCATGGACCGTTAATTTCGTTACGGTCCGTGGTTGAGCTCGTGAAAGTGAGGCAGTGCTGGGCCTTGAGAAGATGAAGAGCAGGATTAACCAAATGAAGACCACAAAGGGTTCTACGGGCCGTAGTCCTTACCACTGACCGTGGTACCTGCCGTAAAGCTGAACCAGTGTGAAAGCAAGAAAGAGTTGAAAGAGTGTTAAAACCCAAGTGAAGACCACGGGCGACTTCACATGTCGTGGCCCTCACTATGAACCGTGGTAGCTCTCGTGGTGCATTTTCCAGTGACCAAGTTTGAAGACCCACTTTCGGGAAGCTCCAAGGCAAGACCACGGAGGGCTTCACGAACCGTGAAGCCCTCGATCGGTCGTGGTAGTGGCCGTGAAAATGCTCGACAACTCAGTCCTAATTTGATTAGGACACATTGTAAACATTCTATTTTGAATTACTTTAGGTTGTTTTTAAAAGGATTATTCATTATATTACGTTTCACGACGAAGAACACAACATTACTCTTAGCTTTTGATTTTTAGATTTTTGATCTTTGCTATCAGCTGGAAATTCGGATTCAAACTATCAGATTATCAAATTGATTGTAGATTTGCAAATTACTTTCGTAAGTATTTCTCAATATGTTTTCATCCGTAATTACTGATTGTTTACGTGAAAGTATGAGTAGCTAAATACCACGACTGGGATTGTTGGATCCATGACGAAGTTCTAGTTACGACTCCGTAAAAAGAGTAAAGGCCAGTCTGTGTTTACATTCTGTAGTTTTTAGCTTTGGATATCATTGTCATCTAGTTAGTGCACGCATTAGATGAGCCTGTATCTGGTATTTGTTTGAGAGAAAATTACCAGTTAGGAAAAAGGCTGAACTAAATTATCCAATCGGAGTTAAAGCTTGAGTTCGAGAGAAAAGATATTTAACACCATATCATTTTAAGCGAGAGTCAGTATTAGTAACACTCTAGGGTCGAGAGAAAATGAGTGATAATTATCTGATTTGGCTGAGAAGTGTCAGATAAATTGAACTCGCAATGATTTTGTAAACATTGAGTTGCCTGATTCTCAATTATGGAAGAACACTTGAACTAATGTTATGGTGAAGACAATCCTGGTTTCTCTTAATTAATTAAATTAACCTTCCAACAAAATTTTCTGTTAGTCGCGAATCTAAATTTTGACTGCAAGTTTGGTAATTATAACATTTCCTCAAAACCCAATTTACTGTCCGTTGTTATTCATTTAGGAGATATTAACAACATTCGAATAAACGTGAAAGTGAAACCTTATCTATAAAGAAATTCTCTATGGGATCGACCTCAACTCTAGTTGAGTTCTGTAAATTGACATCGACCATTTACATTTCTTATTTGAAGTGTAGGTTTGGACGTATCAAATTTTGGTGCCGCTGCCAGGGAATTTCAATTCTGAATTGGTTTACTAGCTTTTATTCGAATGTAGTTATATTTCCTAATTTTACGTTTTGTTTGGTGTTTGTGTCTTTTTCAGCAGAGTGAGATTGTTCATGCCTAACCCTAGAAGCAAAGGAGCCCAATTGCTTCCTTACGACCCTGAAGTTCAGAGAACTCTTCGAAAGATGGTTAATGCACAAAAAATAGGGGGTCAGAGAAACAGACTAGGACTAAAATCTGAGATTGATGCTGCAAGGAATGTACATCAAACTGCATGAATCAATCAATCTAGGCCAGGTGTCCAACAAAATGTTGGAATCAATCAACCTAGGGTAGTAGATGAGAATAGAGGGGTGGAAGGAGTAGTCCATCCCTAGCGCCAACCAATAGCCCCAAGGGTAGAGCTCTGCATCCATCTAATATGATGTATGAAGAAGATGATGCTGACTTGGATGGAGCTAGAGACACTAGAGCCATAGTGTTACCTGCACTACCCCCAGGTGTTAAGTTCACAATCATTAGCACCATGATCCAATTGTTGAACCTGAAAGGTATGTTGAGAGGTGCAGCTGGTGATGATACAAATCAACACTTGATGAATATTTTGGTAATATGTAAGTCAGAAGAGATTCCTGGGGTCAACCAAACAGCAATGAGGTTGAGGCTGTTTCAAATTGTATCTTACTGCACAGGTGACTAACTACTTGAATGAGATGCCAGATGACTCCATCTGAACTTGGAATGAGTTGAAGGAAGCTTTCCTGGAACGATTCTTCCTAGAATCAAAAGAGCTGCAGATGAACGACGAGATTAGTACACACAAGCAGCTGCCAGGAGAGGCAATGCATGATACTTGGTGGAGGTTCAGCCAAAAGCTGAAGAAATGCCCTAACCATGATCTTACCGAAAGGCATCTTAAAGAGGCCTTTTATAGGTTTCTGAATTATGTTACTAAACCTGTTGTTGATGAAGTGTGTGGAGGCTCATTTATGAGGAAGTCATTTGCGGAGAGCATGCAACTATTGGATGAGGTCTCAAAGAACAACAGAGCAAGAGCATGGTACACTAGATATGCAGAGGTCGGAGAGCTTGGGTATACATTCGAGCTTTTAGTTGAACAGAGGAAGAGAGAAGAAGAAAGGAACCAAGACATGACACATATGAGGAGTCAAATAGATCTGCTCATACAGCACATTGTCGCCAAGTCTGAAAAGGTGAATGCTGTGGGACAGCAAAACAAGTATGAGGATCAGGATCTTGACCTTAATGAGGAAGTTAACTACTTGGGGAACAAAAGGGGTATCCTAAATTATAACTCCAGAAATCAGGGTTACAATTCTGGAAACGCAGGTCGGAACTATGCTAGGGAGGGTCAGTATGATAGGCCATCAAATAGAGATCAAGGAAACTGGCAAAATAGAGATGGGTATAGGAATGATCGCAGTGATGTTTATGTCCCCCCAGGCAATAGTGACCAGGCAGGTGGTAGTTCCAGCGGATCTAAGCTGGAAGATATGATGGCTAAAGTACTCCAGAAGGTTGAATCAACTGATGTAGGGGTAAAAGAAATGAAAGGTGATTTCTCAAGCATGAGTTAGTTGGTGGACTCTCACACCACCTCCATTAAACAAATTGAGTAGCAGTTAAGGCAACTATCAGCCTCACTCAATCAGAGGAACAATGGATCACTACCAAGTGACACCATTCAGAATCCCAAGAAGGATGGGCAGTACATGACCATCGCCACCAGGAGTGGTAAAGTTCTTACTGACCCTATGTCTGCAGGTACCAAAGATGAACAGGTCTTGGAGCAAGCTAGCAGAGATGAGGATGAAACCGTACAGCTAGATGACTCAGATGAGATTTATCATAAATCACAACCCACGAGAGAAAAAGAGAAGGGGGTCGAGGAAAACCTGCCTTTACAACAGATTCCCAGACCATTTCCTCCTTTACCTCAAAGGCTTAGAAAGAAAGCTGAAGATGTGAAATTTACAAAATTCATTATCATGTTGAAGTAGCTTTCAGTAAACATTCCGCTGGTGGAAGCTCTGAAGCAAATGCCAGGATATGCCAAGTTCATGAAGGACTTGGTTACAAAGAAAAGAGTTGTAAGTCTTGAGTTTACTAATGATGTTCACCATTGCAGCACCATTGCTACCAGATCTTTGGTTCAGAAAAAGGAAGACCCAGGTGCATACATTATTCCATGCACCATCGGGTCAATCAGCCTTGCAAAGACGACGGTGATCTAGGAGCCATCATCAACTTGATGCCACTAGCCATCTACAAGAAACTGGGATTGTGAGTTCCAAGACCCACAACAATGAGGTTGATAATGGCTGATAGGTCAGTTAAGCTGCCTGTGGGAGTCCTATGTTATGTACTTGTGAAGATGGACACCTTCATTTTTCCCGCTGACTTCGTGATTTTGGGTTGCGAGGTGGACTTTGAGGTCTCCATCATTTTGGGAACACCATTTTTGCCAACAGGGAGAGCCTTGGTAGATGTTGAGAGAGGTGAGCTGAAGTTCAAACTAAACAAGGATGAGGTAAAGTTCAATATTTGCAGGTCAATAAAGCAACCCAATGATATGAATGTGGTATCTGCAATAGAGGTGGTAGCTGATATCAAGACATTTTCGGACATACATCGGATATTTCAGCTTCAGTTCGACTGGATGAACAATGCACCTGGAGAGTACTCTACCCACCTAATACAACTACTTTGATGAATTTTGTTGCGGATACGGAGACCACGAAAGGTGGGCAGAAAGACAGGGCTATTACCTGGGGTCCACTCAACTCAATCATAGTTTGGGGTAAATCAATAGAAATTTCTTAGGCTTCGATTAACAGAATGTTGCATGGCCCAGAATACTCTGCACCAACTTCAGTTGGTCTTTTCGAGGGCAAACATCATGAGGTGACCAGTGATGCCACAATGGAAGAACAGGACTCTCTCGAGAGGATTTTACGTTGGATTGCAAAGGAGATTGCAATAGATGGGGAAAATGCAGTTTGGGTTACCACAACTCCAACACTCATTACTGAAGTTTCGCTCTCTTTTCCAGCATAGGTTTGGTGGGCTGCCGTCCGAGCACAATTGCGACCGACAGCTAATGATAACACTTTGTCCCCTTTCCTGGCCTCGTTGGTGGCATGTCTTATGGTTGGTTACTCAGTGAATTCATGATGGATTATAGAGACCGAGATGAGAGACAGGGTGCTAAATGAGAGAGCTGCACTTTCGTTTCCCTGTCTGATAAGGAAATTGTGTAGACAACCAGATATTCCCCTAAACAGGTTGGTTGACAGATGGTGTCATGCATTCAGACTCATTCAAGTCTGCAAAATCAAAGATGTTGTGAACCATTTCTTCGATGCAAAATCTGTACCTGTAAGTACATTAGTTGTTGTCCCTCACGTACCAATCGACATCCCACCTGCAGATAGAGGCCCATCATAAGGACAGTCATCACACCCTTCCTCCTCAGATGCACCACCACATCCAGCTTCAGCCTCCCAGGCCCCAGGTACCTTTGTCACTATCCCTATGCTCTTTCTTGAGAAATTGGTTGCAGATCAGCGCCAAACCATGACCCTGGTCGATCAGATTTTCAACAGGATGCCTCAGTTAATAGAGACAAAAGTGTTAGCTACGAAAAATGTGATCAAAGATGAGATGAGGATGGAGCTATCGGTCTTAAAGGACATAATGGATGGTTTGGAGAACCTTCTTCAGGATCGATTCCAGGCTGCCGGTTCAGCAAATACTGAAGAGTACAAAGCCCAGTTGGCCGAGATGGGCACTAAGATTGCTAAGCTAGCTAAAAAGCCAGTATAGGTGCCTACTTTGGTCAAGCTAGAGTCATTGATGCAGATGCTCACTCAGGAACCACCTACACAGTTACTTGATGAGTTCTGGGGGAGTCCTATAAGGGAAAATCCGGCAAGAGAAAGAAAAAAGTTGGAGAATCTGATGAGGAGACATCTGATAACTTAGCCAAAGAGGAAAGGCGGCAGGAAAAGAAAGCTCGTTGCGCATAAAAGAAGGCAGCTCGAGAAAAGGAAGCCCGGGAGCAACAACGACGAGATGCAGCCTTAATTGGCGCTTCTGGTAGTGGAGCACCTGCTCCGACTAGTGAGAACCAAACTGATCAGGTCCCGAGTTCTGAGAGTGCACTCATTGATAAGGGTACCAGTGTTGATTCGACGACCAGCGCCTAGAGCGTCATAGGTATGACCCCTCCTCATAGCCTGTGTGTTTTATTGTTCTGTATCGACTTTGAGGGAAAAGTAATTTTTATTTGAGGAGGGGGTGGTGAGCAACTTACCATAACTGTTAGAAAAATGGAGGTTGTTTATGTGTATTACTGTTTTGGGTGTTTTGTGTGTTGAGCTGTGCAATAGCTATTCTGTGAAAATCCAAGACCTGAATCTGCGTTTGATTGTTAGGATATTTAGGTGACATCTTAAATACTGATATGTTGAACATGGCAAATCTGACCAATTAATTGGTGAACCAAGAAACTAAAAATAAAATGCAATCCTATGTAGTGTGTGTGTAAGTTTTGATTGAAGTCTAACACTAGGAGCAGAAACTAGAACTTGCCTAAGTAGTCTTGCTTGAATCTGAGAATAACCGGATAGGAAAGAATCAGTAGGCCATTTTTGTTAAACCAGTAAAAAGACAAAAATAAAAGAACGAAATGAAAAGCTTATCACTTTAACCTAATTTGAGCCTTAAATCAGTCTATGTTCTTACCCAACTTATATCATATCCTTTGTTCTCCGAAGGTACAATATCACAACTAAGGCCAAAAGCCTAAGTTGAGGGTGATTGCAGTCCGAACAAAAATAAAAAGGGAAAAATAAGGTTCAACCAGTGAGCTAAGTGCATATCAAAATTGCATATATAAAAAAAAATAGATAAAAAAATAAAATAATAGCTACTGGGTCGGGCTGAAATAAAGAAAAAGAGGGAATCACTCAAAAAATAGTATGGGAAAACAAAACTTTGGAAAACCAAGGGATTAGTCACTCACGAAACCAAATATCCATTCCTTAGCTATGAGCCTATGTTACAAGACAATAAAGTCCTACAGCGATGCTATTCCGGGTGTTTTAAAGATAAAGCGTAGAAAGAAAGGGCAAGCCTATGGTAGTTTGTTGTTAGTGTTAGAACTTCATTGAGAGCGTGAGCGTAGTACTTAGTCCCTACCATTATGAGTGAGGGACTTCTTTAGTGTGAGGACACAGTGGTTACATTTGAAAGTAGATTGTGTGAGTTAATAATTCGCAATTATAAGCATGATTGACTATGAGTAATGAGATGCAATGTATTGATCCTTACATGTTAGATTCAGAGGTTTGGATACAAATTGTACTCGAAATAGTTGTTGTTTAGTGTCATAAATCTGGAAATGAATTGAGGGATGATTGTATTTGTTTTTTCTCATCACTTGAGGATAACTAATGGTTCTAAGTTGAGGGTGTTGATGTGCCGCGAAATCGTGGCAAATTTGATGCTTAATAACTAAGAACTAATATAGGAATAAAGTGAAATTTAGGATTATTTGATGGGTTTTTTAAATGTGTAGGTAGAATATAGGTTGTATCGACAGGTAGAAAAAGAAGAAGAACTGATGTTGACCAAGTGAAGTTCACGGCCAACTTCACGGACCGTTAACTTCATTACGGTCCATGGTTGAGCTCGTGAAACTGAGGCAGTGCTGGACCTTGAGAAGATGAAGAGCTGGATTAACGAAGTGAAGACAACAGAGTGTTCTATGGGCCGTAGTCCTCACCACGGACCGTGGTACCTTCCGTAAAGCTGAACCAGTGTGAAAGCAAGAAAGAGTTGAAGGGAGGTTGAAACCCATGATAAGACCACGGGCGACTTGACTGGCTGTGGCCCTCACTATGGACTGTGGTAGCTCTTGTGATGCATTTTCAAGTGACCAAGTTTGAAGACCCACTTTCGGGAAGCTCCAAGGAAAGACCACAGAAGGCTTCACGGACCGTAAAGCCCTTGACGGGTCGTGGTAGTGGCAGTGAAAATGCCCGACAACTCAATCGTAATTCGATTAGGACTCATTTTAAACATTCTATTTTGAATAACTTTAGGTCATTTTTAAAAAGGATTATTCATTATCTTACGTTTCACGATGAAGAACATATCATTACTCTTAGGTTTCGATTTTTGGATTTTTGATCATTGCTATCAGTTGGAAATTCGGATTCAAACTATAAGATTATCAAAGTGATTGTTGATTTGCTAATAACTTTCGTAAGTATTTTTCAATATGTTTTCGTCCCTATTTACTGATTGTTTACGTGAAAGCATGAGTATCTAAATACCACGACTTGGGTTGCGGGATCCATGACGAATTTCTAGTTACGATTCCGTAAAATGAGTAAAGAGAAGTCTGTGTTTACATTCTGTAGTTTTAACTTTTGTTATCATTGTCATCTAGTGAGTGCACGCATTAGATGAGCCTGTATCTGGTATTTGTTCGAGAGTAAAATACTAGTTAGGAAAAAGGCTGAACTAAATTATCCAATTGGAGTTAAAGCTTTAGTTCGAGTGAAAATATCTTTAACACCATATAAAAGGGTCAATGTTAGTAATACTCTATGGTCGAGAGAAAATGAGTGATAATTATCTGATTTGGCTAAGAAGTGTCAGATAAATTTAACTAGCAATGATTTTGTCAACATTGAGTTGCCTGATGCTCAATTACGGAAGAACACTTAAACTAATGTTATGGTGAGCACAATCTTGGTTTCTCTTAATTAACTGAATCAACTTTACAACGAAATAGTCTATTAGTCGCGAATCTAGATTTTGACTGCAAGTTTTGTAATTATAACATTTCCACCAAACCCAATTTACTTTCCGTTGTTATTTGTTTAGGAGATAATAAAAACATTCGAATAAACGTGACTGTGAAACCTTATCTGTAAAAAAATTCTCTTTGGGATCGACCCCAACTCTAGTTGAGTTCTGTAAATTGACATAGACCATTTACACTTCTTAATTCAAGTGTAAGTAGGCCGTGTTTGTTAAACCAGTAAAAAGCCAAAAATAAAACAACCAAATGAAAAGCTTATCACTTGAACCCAATGTGAGCCTTAAATCAGTCTTTGTTCTTACCCAATCTATATCATATCCTTGGTTCTCCGAAGGTATGATATCACAACTCAGGCCAAAATCCAAAGTTGAGGGTGTTTGCAATCTGAACATAAAGAAAAAGGGAAAAAGAAGGTTCAACCAGTGAGCTAAGTGCATATCAAAATTGCATATAAAAAAAAAGAACAAAAAAAGAAAAAGAAAACAATAACTACTGGGTCGGACTGAAATAAATAAAAAGATGGAATCACTCATAAAAGAGTTTGTGAAAATGAAACTTTGGAAAACCAAGGGATTAGTCACTCACGAAACCAAATATCCATTCCCTAACCCCGAGCCTATGTTACAAGCCAATAAAGTCCTACACTAATCCTATTCCGAGTGTTTGAAAGATAAGTGTAGAAAGCAAAGGCAAGCCTATGGTAGTTTGTTGTTTGTGTTAGAAGTTCATTGAGAGCGTGAGAGTAGTACCCAGTCCCTACAATTATGAGCGAGGGACTTCTTTGGTGTGAGGACACAGTGGTTGCATTTGAAAGTAGATTGTGTTAGCTGATAATTCGCAGGTATAAGCATGATTGACTGTGAGTAATGAGATGCCATGTATTGATCCTTACATGTTAGATTCAGAGGTTTGGGATAGAAATTGTACTTGAAATAGTTGTTGCGTAATGTCATAAATCTTGAAATGAATTGAGGGCTGATTGTATTTGTTTTTCTCATCACTTGAGGACAAGTAATGGTTCTAAGTTGAGGGTGTTGCTGTGCCGATAAATCGTGGCACATTTGATGATTAATAACTATGAACTAATAGTGGAATTGATTGAAATTTTGGATTATTTGATGGGTTTATTAAATGTGAAGGCAGAATCTGGGTTGTATAGAAAAGTAGAAACAAAAGCAGAACTGATGTTGACCAAGTGAAGTTCGTGGCCAACTTCACGGACCGTTAACTTCATTACGGTCCATGGTTAAGCTCGTGAAAGTGAGGCAGTGCTGGGCCTTGAGAAGATGAAGAGCAGGATTAACCAAGTCAAGACCACAGAGGGTTCTACGGGCTGTAGTCCTCACCACGGACCGTGGTACATGCCGTGAGGCTGAACCAGTGTGAAAGCAAGAAAGAGTTCAAAGAAGGTTCAAACCCAAGTGAAGAACACGCGTGACTTCGGGGGCCATGGCCCTCACTACGGACTGTGGTAGTTCTCGTGGTGCATTTTCTAGTGACCAAGTTTGAAGACCCACTTCCGGGAATCTCCAAGGCAAGACCACGGAGGGCTTCACGGACCGTGAAGCCCTTGTCGAGTCGTGGTAGTGGCCGTAGAAAGGCCCGACAACTCAGTCCTAATTCGATTAGGACTCATTTTAAACATTCTATTTTGAATTACTTTAGGTCATTTTTAAAAGGATTCTTCATTATCTTACGTTTCACGACGAAGTACACAACATTACTCTTAGATTTCGATTTTTGAATTTTTGATTATTGCTATCAGTTGGAAATTTGGATTTAGACTATCAGATAATCAAAGTGATTGTTGATTTGCTAATTACTTTCGTAAGTCTTTCTCAATAGGTTTTCATCCCTAATTACTGATTACTTACGTGAAAGCATGAGTAGCTAAATACCACGACTGGGGTTGTGGGATCCATGATGAAGTTCTAGTTTCTATTCCGTAAAATGATTAAAGGGCGGTTTATGTTTACATTATGTAGTTTTCAGCTTTCTCTATCATTCTCATCTAGTGAGTGCACGCATTAGATGAGCATGTATCTGGTATTTGTTCCAGAGAAAAATACCAGTTAGGAAAAGGCTGAACTAAATTATCCAATTGGTGTTAAAGCTTGAGTTCGAGAGAAAAGATCTTTAACACCATATCATTTTTAGCGAGGGTCAATGTTACTAACACTCTAGGGTCAAGAGAAAATGAGTGATAATTATTTGATTTGGCTGAGAAGTGTCAGATAAATTTAACTCGCAATGATTTTGTAAACATTTATTTGCCTGATGCTCAAATACGGAAGAACACCTGAACTAATGTTATGATGAACACAATCCTGGTTTCTCTTAATTAACTGAATCAACCTTACAACGAAATAGTCTGTTAGTTGCGAATGTAGATTTTTACTGCAAGTTTGGTAATTATAACATTTCCACCAAACCCAATTTACTTTCCGTTGTTATTTGTTTAGGAGATAATAACAACATTCAAATAAACGCAACAGTGAAACCTTATTTGTAAAGAAATTCTCTCTGGGATCGACTTCGACTCTAGTTGAGTTCTGTAAATTGACATCGACCGTTTACATTTCTTATTTGTAGTGTAAGTTTGGACGTATCAAGTGCTTTACCAAAGCTTTTCTGGACAGGTTCTTTCCAAGAGAGTTGAGAAACGATAAAGCTCAGGAGTTCGTGAATTTGAGGCAAGGTTCTATGTCCGTCCAAGAGTACGGACTTAAGTTTACCCAGCTCTCCAGGTATGGTCCCCATATGGTTGCCAATCTCAGAGCGCAAATGACTAAGTTCCTATTCGGGGTGTTCGGTGAGGACAGAGTGCAGAAATGTTATGTTGTAGGAGCATATGAGTATCTCTAGGCTCATGACTAATGCTCACCAGGTTGAGGGAGATAAGCTCAGAGAACTAGCTAAGGATAACAAAAAGTCTAGCACAGGGAACTATGAGTACTCTCAGCAGAAATAGGATGGTGGAAATCGCTCGTAGCTTCAACAAAGGTCTTCAGCTCTAGTACCTTTATCAACTAGTGCTCCATCTTCCAGGGTTCGACAAAATCATAAATGTAGGGCATCAGGCTCTATGTCTCAGGGGAGTGTTTCAGGTAACATGACCTACCCAACTTGTCCAAAGTGTGGTAAAAACTATCCGGGCGAGTGTCGTGCAGGCAAAGAAAAATGTTTTGCTTATGGTCAGACTGGTCACAGGTTGAGAGATTGCCTTTCTTCTAAACAGGGATAATGTGGTATCAATAGTAGGGCTCAGTCTACAACACCAGCAGGTCGCCCAACTCAGCAGGGTGCTTCATCTGGTATAGGTGGCGGTCAATGCCATAGTATGTTTTATGCTCTCCAGGCTTGCCAGGACCAGGAAGATTCTCCTAATGTAGTCACTAGTACATTACAATTGTTTCACTTAGATGTTTATGCTCTGTTAGATCCATTGGCTACTATTTCCTTTGTAACTCCATATATAAAAGTAAACTTTGGTGTTAGCCCAGAAACTCTTTCAGAAACCTTCTTAGTCTCTACTCTAGTGTGTGACCTAGTTATAACTAGACGGGTATACAAAAATTACCCTGGCACAGTCTCTCAGAAAGTCACCTTACCAGATCTTGGCGAGTTAGAAATGGTGGACTTTGATATCATTCTTGGCATGGATTGGTTACATTCGTGTTATGCCTCGGTTGATTGAAGAACTAGAATCGATCGTTTTCAGTTTCCAAGCGAACCAGTCTTAGAATAGAAGGGTAGTAGCTCAGATCCAAGACCTACGGACCATAGGTCAGACCATGGTCCCTAGTCCAGGTCTGTGGTTCAGACCCCCAATTCCCATCCTCTAAAGACAAACGACAGACCGGCATGATGGGCCGTCGGACCGTCGGTCAGGCCCATCATTTGTCCCGACATCTTTTAAGTGAAGGGTCATTTGGTCTTTTCCCCTACACATTAGACACCTACACTACGTCATTTAATCCCTAAACTATGGCATTTTAGTTAGTTTAAACCTAGTAACTAAATCAGAACTTACCCTAAGCGATTTATTCTCCAAAATTCATCCAATTTGAAAGAAAAGAGGAGAAATCAGTCGACCAAACCCTCTTCAAGAACGCAACAAGTTTTTGTCAGTTCTAGCCCCGAAATTGAAAGATTTCTCCATGAATTTCGTCACAAGGTATGTGGGATTTCACTGGTTGATTCCTTTCATCCACTAGGTCTCTAGAATTCAATCAGAATTTTGATTCCCTATATATTGCTTAGACCTAGGGTTTCTACAACTTCAGATAAATGTTATGATTTAGCTATTGTAGTTTTCCTAATCAAATTTTCATGTCTTCGTAACATTGTTGCTTAGTTTCCTACATGAAACTCAAAACCTTAGTTGTGTATATTCGTTTAGTTCATGAATCACACTAGCTAGGACAAATATACATGCCTCAGTTTTTAGAAGTTTCATTATCAGTACGTTAGTGTTGCATTTTCAGTTAGCAAATTAGAATATTGAGCTAGCTAGTCCGTTTCAGTTATGTTGTATTAACACATTTTCCAGTTGGGAGAAGGCTTAACACCCAGTTGGACTAGGGACAGTCAGTCTCATAGTCTCAAAACTACGTGCCCCCGTAGGTTTATAAGTCCCATTTATGGGCATCATATTTTAGTGATCATGCTAGTCATGCCTCTATACCCCAGGCAAGGTATATTGGGTGCTCTCGATGGGGAAAATACATCGGTCTCCACGTTTATCTGACGTGGTTTTATGTGGATTATTAGTAGCTCCCACAGTCATACTCTAGTGCATTTGACCAGGTTTTCAGATATATTTCAGTATTCAATTCAGCATGTAATGTAACTGGTCATTACATTCAGTTTAGTTCATATTAAGTATATTTTCAGTATCTTCTGCATGTTTAGATTATATCATTGTTCAGTATGCTTATTTCAATCATATGTTTGTTCAGCTTTATTCTATCTTGCATGCTCAGTACCTTTCAAGTACTAACACATACTCTGCGCTACATATTTTGATGATGTCGGTTCAAGTCCACATCATTCAAATCACATGTATATCAATTCCCGATCCGTATTCAGTAGTATCAGTGGTGACTCCTCATTCTTTGAGGACAATAGACATGTTTTCTATTTCAATTTTTCATGTTAGTTTCAGTTTTTGCTAGAGTTAGTTGGGGGCATGTCCCAGCATCTCTTATCAGTTAGAGGCTTATCTCAGACATAGTTTTAGATCCAGATGTAGCTTGGAGTGAATGTTTAGTATCATTAAATCTTGTTCAGTATACGTATATTCAGACTATTATTGGGTGTTCCCCATAATTCAATTTATCATAAGATTTAAGCTTCTACATAGTATCTCTTAATTCTATAAATTGTAGTATGCTTATGATATGCTAGCTCAGGGTTAGCTTGGGGTCACTCCTGATCCTAGGTTCCGTGTTTACATCAAGGTTCTAAATCAAGACCAAAATTCTTCCTTTTCAAAAAATTTCTCTCTCTAGAAACTTGAAGAAAAAGAAGGGTAGAAGCTAGGGCTCAAGATCAAGTCTCCATTCTCCCCTAGATTTTGGGCTTTGGTAGCAAGGTATGATATATTTTCATCCATGGATCTCATAAGTTCTCCATATTGAAAAGTAGAAATTCCCCAATTTGAGTTAGGGCTTTCTTCTAAGTTGTGGGTTCTCATGAATGTTGATTTAATTAATATCATTATGATGGATTATGCATGAATTGAGAGGATTCTCTTCTTTTATGGTGAAATTCCATGTACCCATGCTTAACCCATGTTTCTAAGAAGAAATTGATTAAAAATGGGTTGTATTCTATGAAAGGAGAATTTATGGATTTATGTGTATTCTTATAGGATAAATAAGATACATTAGGAATTGCTTTGAGATTGAACCATATGTGATGATTTATGATAAGAATTACTTTGAGAGTGAAGCATTTGTAATTAATTGTTGATTATAGATGTGATTGTTGTGGAAGGAATTTTCCCATATGATTTTTTATGTATGAATGTGAAAGACTTTCTCACATTGAATGATTCTAGGTTGAAATGATCTCTCACTTAAAATGAATCTAAGTTAAGGGACCATGAAAATGATGAGGCTAGAGGCGATTACCCATGACCTGTAAATGAGTTGGACAAACGGCGATTACCCACGTTCCTATAATGCAAGTTGGACAAGAGGTGACTACCCATGATCCTAAAGTAAGAGGACAAGAGGCGACTAACCATAATCCTAAAGTAAGAAGGACAAGAGACGGCTACCCATAATCCCAAAGTAAGAAGGACAAGAGGCGATTACCCATGATCCTTTATAGTAAGGCAAGAGGCGACTCCCCTGGCCCTTAAAAGATAAGTTATGGTATGTTATGATAGGTGATGAGTTTGGATTGTTGTTTGAGTTTGCCTTCCATGATTAGTAAGACTAGAGGTGGTTACCCAAGTCTTCACTAAGGATGAATTAAGGTTACTTCAAGAAGAACTCCTTCCATGTAGAGATGATATATTATGTGCATTGATTATGCTTTATGACTTATGTTGTTTAACTCTTATGTGATGTTTATGCATGCTATCATATTTAGTACATTATTTCACTAACGCATTCTCTTGCGTACATTTCTTATCCAAATATAGGGTCTGGCGTTCCCGATTCTCATCCAAGTGGCTAGGATCTATAGTATAGGAAGAATTGAAGATTGGTGAGTCCTCATTCATCTGAGGATTTGGCCACTACTTTTCTTATGCTATTTTCATCTGAGTTTTGAACATTGATGTACATGTTACGTCCTGAGATTCTATTATATTAGATGGTTTTTGAGACAAGTGTTTAGACTTCCGCTTTGCAATTAAAAACTTTGATTATGTTTAAATAATGTTTTAAATCTCATCGATTTTTAATATGTTGAATATGAAAGCTAAGTGGTTTCTCTGAGGCTTCTTGGGGTCATGTACACCATGTTACATCTATGGGCTACCCCCGGATCATGACAAACTAGGTAATCAGAGCACAATGTTTAGAAAGGTTCTAGGATGTTTAAAAACCACGACAAGTAGAGTTTTGTTCATTGGTGTGAAGAACGCCACGTTTATGAATGAGAGGCTACAAGATGTTTAGGAAACTTCAGTTCTTTTTTCACTCTAAGTTATGCTTGACTCTATAAAGTTTCCCTCTTAATCATTACCCGATGGTCTACCAGATATGACTACTTGGAGTGCTTTTTCTTGAAGGAATGAGGGAGAGAATGTGAGTCAAGAAGCTCCTTCTCAAGCTCCCCAAGCTCCGGTTGACCCTTAGGCCGAGCAAGTAACTAATGCAGAATTTAGGAGTGCTTTTCAAGTATTGACTCAAGCCGTGACGGCCCAACCAATAGGGAAGTTGTTGTCCCCATGAACCCAAATATTGGTACGGTGGCATCTAGAGTGAGGATTTCGCTAGGATGAATCGTTCGGAATTCTAGGGTTCTAAGGTTGAGGAATATCCTTAATAGTTCATTGATGAGGTTTACAAAGATTTGGATATTATGGGACTGACGCCAACGGAAAAGGCGGAATTGTCCATGTATCAACTTAAGGGTGTTGATCAAATTTGTCTTAACCAATGGAAGGAAGGAAGGATGGAAGATGTGGGCCCTCTAGATTGGGAAAGTTCATATATGCTTTCCTTGATAGGTTTTTTCCTCTTGAGATGAGGGAAGCAAAGGTGCTTGAGTTTATCAACCTCCGACAAGGGAACATGAGTGTAATAAAATATGCTTTGAGATTCACACAATTGTTGAGGTATGCTCCCTCTATAGCTTCATACTCTAGGTCAAGAATGAGCAAGTTCGTTGCGGGAGTTTCTGAATTTGTTGTGAAAGCATGTAGTATAGCTATGCTTGTCCAGGACATCGACATCTCTCATCTCATTATTCATGCTCAACAAATTGTAGAAGAAAAACTTAAGGAGAATTCTACGGAACTACAGAGGACAAGAACCGAGGATGGTAACTCTTCATACTCTTGGTCTGGTGGACGTGGTCGTTCAAGGTTTTGACAGTTTTTCCGGGCAAGGTTCTTATAATGCTCCTCCAAGATTCAGCAAATAGAGGATGTCGAACCCTAACCCTCAAGCAGGAAATGGTAGTGGGTCTCTATTCCCTACTTGTACTAAGTGTGGAAGGAAGCACGAGGGCAAATGTCTAGAGGGTTCCAATTCTTTTTTTTGTTGTGGTAAGATGGATCACAAGATAAGAGATTGTTCCTCAGTTGCTAAGAATGAAGGAGATAATCGTCATCAGGCTCAACCATATCCTTTATCCGGTCCAAGTGGTTCGGGTTCAAATACTCCTAAGCAAAATATGTTTTATGCACTTCAGACTCGTGGTGAAAAAAAGGGTTATCCCGATGTGGTCACCGGTGTGTTGAATGTCTTGCAACTTGATGTCTATGTTTTACATGATCCCAGTGCTACCTTGTCTTTTGTAACGCCATGTGTGGCTATGAGATTTGATGTTATCCCAGATATGTTGTTCGATCCCTTTTTTGTCTTTATTCCTATTGGTGATTCTATTGTCGCTAAGAGGGTCTATAGAAGATGTCACGTTTCCTTGTCCCGTAGAGTTACTCTTGTTGATTTGGTAGATCTTGATATGCTAGATTTTGATGTTATGCTTGCTACGGATTGGCTGCACACATGTGATGCTTCTATTGATTGTAGAACCCGTGTAGTCAGGTTTCAGTTTCCAAATGAGCCCTTCTAGAGTGAAAAGGGGGAAATTCTATGCCTAAGGGTCAGTTTGTCTATTGTCTTAAAGGTAGAAAGATGATTTCTAAGGGGCTCATATACCATCTAGTTAAGGTCTAGGATGTATATTCCGAACCTCTATTCTTGAGTCATTCCCTATTGTGAATGAGTTTCCGAAAGTATTCCCACATGATCTACCCCGTATTCCTCCCGGAAGAGAAATAGACTTTGGTATTAATCTTCACCCAAATACACAACCTATTTCTATTTCTCCTTACAAATAGCTTTGACAGAACTTAAGGAATTGAAAGACTTGTTGGATAAGGGTTTCCTCCGACCAAGTATATCCCCATGGTGTGCTCCAGTTTTGTTTGTTAGAAAGAAAGATGGTTCTCTCTGAATGTGTAGAAACTACCGACAGTTGAATAAGGTATAGATAAGAATAACTATCCTCTTCCTAGAATAGATGATTTGTTTGACCAACTCCAAATAGTGAGTTACTTTTCTAAGATTGACCTCTGATCGGGTTAACACAAATTGAGAATGAAGGAAGAAGATATTCCGAAAATGACATTTAGAACCCGATATAGACATTTTGAGTTTTTTGTGATGTCTTTTGGGTTTACTAATATTCCATCCCCTTTTATGGATTTGATGAATAAGGTGTTTAGACAATACCTTGACATGTTTTTGATTGTGTTCATCAATGATATATTGATTTATTCAAAGAGTGGGGATGATCACATCAATCATTTAAGGATTCTGTTGCAAATCCTTAAGGAACAACAACTCTTTGTAAAGTTTAGCAAATGTGATTTTTGGCTAATGTATATGGCTTTTGTAGGTCACATTGTTTCAAGCAAGGGTATTAAGGTTAATCTTAATAAGGCGGATGTGGTCAAGAGGTGGCCTAGACCTATATGCCCTTCGGATTTTAGGAGTTTCTTGGGTTTGGCTAATTACTATAAAAGGTTTGTTGAGGGGTTTTCTAAGATTTCCTCTCCATTGACAACATTGATTCAAAATAAAGCTAAGTTCATATGTTCTAAAGCTTGTGAGAAGAGTTTTCCAGAGTTGAAGGATAGACTTACTTTCACTCTGGTGTTGACTTTATCGAAAGGGATGGATTATTTTGTGGTTTATTGTGATGCCTCAATAATTGGGTTAGGTTGTGTACTTATGCAAAATAGGAATGTTATTGCCTATGCTTCAAGGAAAATTAAGATTCATGAGAAGAATTATCCTACCCATGACCTCGAACTAGCGGCGTTTATTTTTGCCTTAATGATTAGGAGGCATTATATGTATGGTGTTCATGTTGATGTTTTTACCGACCACGAGAGTTTTAAATATTTGTTTAACCAAAAGGATCTAAATATTTGCCAAAGAAGATTGCTCGAGTTAATGAAAGATTATGATATGAGTGTTCTCTATCACCCTGGTAAGGAGAATGTGGTGGCAGATGCTCTTAGTCGGTTATCTATGGGTAATGTTACTCATATTGAGGATGATAGAAAAGAGTTGGTTCAAGATGCTCATTGATTGGCCCGTTTGGGCTTTCAATTACTAGACTCTACCAAGGGTTATGTTATGGTTCACAACGTTTAGAATCATCTTTTATGGTAGATGTGAAATCCAACCAATGTCTTGATCCGACCTTAGTTGAATTGAAAGAAGCAGTACTTAGAAAATCCATAGAGTATTTCTCCCAAGGGGGAGATGGTGTACTTAGATATAAAGGTTGTTTGTGTGTTCGTACTATTGATGACTAAAGGGAACATATCTTGTAAGAGGCCCATAGTTCTCGGTATTCCATTCACCTGGGAGCCACTAAGATGTATCGTGATTTGTGAGAGATCTATTGGTGGAATGGGATGAAGAATGATATTACAGAATTTGTGGCTAAATATCCTAATTGCCAACAAGTGAAAGTTGAGCATCAGAAAACGGGAGGTTTGTCCCAAAATATTAGTATTCCTACTTGGAAATGGAAAGAGCTGAATATAGACTTCATAGTTGGATTGCCACGTACCCGGCGACAATACAATTCAATTTTGGTTATAGTAGACCGATTTACGAAATTGGTTCATTTTATTCCTGTCAAGATTTCTTATATAACGGAAGACTATGCCAAGTTTTGTTTAAGGGAAATTGTAGGGTTTCATGTAGTGCCCTTTTCCATTATCTCCAATCGAGTACCCAATTCACTTCGCAGCTTTGTAAATCTTTCCAAAAGGGCATCGGTACTCGTGTTAAGCATAGTATGGCCTTTATTCCCCAAACTGATGGGCAAGTGGAGTGTAATTTCCAAATTTTGGAAGATATGTTGAACGCTTCTGTGATTGACTTCAAAGTTAATTGGGATGATTATTTGCATTTGATTTAGTTCGCCTATAACAATAGTTATCAGTCAAGTATTGGTATGGCTCAATTTGAGGCATTGTACAGTTGTAGATCTCCTATATGTTGGTTTGAGGTGGGTGAAGTTTCCCTACTAGGTCCCGAATGTACATGAGGCTATGGAGAATGTTTGACTTCTTATAGAAGGGTTCAAAATGACGCAAAGTCGACAAAACTGATATCTCAATGTTAAAAGAAGAGAACTTGAGTTTGGTGTTCATAATTGGATTTACTTGAAAATTTCACCTATGAAGGGTGTAATGAGATTTGGTAAGAAAGAGAAGCTTAGTCCCCGTTTTGTAGGCCCATATCAAATTTTGAAACTTGTCGGTAAGGTTTCTTATGAACTTGAATTGCCTAATAAGTTGGTATCGGTGCATCCAGTTTTCCATATCTCTATGTTAAAGAAATGTGTTGGATATTTGACATCTATAGTTCCCTTAGAAGGTTTGGGAGTTAAGGAGAATATTTCTTATGAAGAAGTTCCAGTTGAGATTTTAGACCAGCAAGTCAAGAAGTTGAGAAACAAGGAAGTTGCTTCCGTGAAAGTATTCTGGAGGAATACGATATGATGTCCCGATATCCTCATATTTTTCTTTCTACTCCTATTCTAGCTTGAGGTATTGAGTTACTCATGGTTTATTCTTTTGGTGTCATGTGTTTTAGATATTATCCCAAGATTTCCTTAATATGCATGTTCATGAAAAGTTTAAGTTTTAAGAAAATGAGTCAACTTGATCTCTACAAGTTTATGTGCATTTGACTATGAATTGCAAATAGACTACATGATATGAGCATGCTTTAGCTTGGATTTGATGTTTCCTCCTCAGATATTAGCTTGGAGTTGATATTTCCTCCTCGGATATGTGCATTTATTTGATTGCATGCATGATGGGTTGTTAGTTTGGAGTCTTTTTCCTTCGTGAGATGTCTAGAATCCCATTCGCGGACATACGTTCCCCAGGGGGAGATAATGTAACACCTCAGAATCTGGTAGACTAAGCATAGGACTAAGTGAGAAGTCACAAGCCAAGTATTGAGCCTAGGCACCCTTCATTGTCATGCCCCGAGCCTACACCCCGAACGTGGCATGCATACAGGGGAATCTAATATGTTTGTTTCAATTTATTCTAAGAGATAACCATCATTTTAAAAAAAAATCCTTCTTCCCTATATTTTCTTTTCATACGGCATTGGACCAACTCCAATGTCACTCCCCGAGCCTATACCCCGAACGTGGCTGACACTCGAGAACCATTGTTGGCCCCAACCGAACCCTTGCCATGGCTTACTTACTCAGCGGAAGACTATATGCATATTTATATTGATCAATAGCACTGTAGTTACTTGAATAATAAAATAATGAGAATGCTTAAAAGTCGTTCAACTTGGCCAAATGGCAACTCAAGTCTTAACATATGAAATGATAATGTAAAGACAACTGAACTACTAACTGTCTGACTGTCTATGAAGCCTCTAAAACAAAATGGGATGTCAGGACAAGACCCCCGATCATCCAAACAATGAAACAAATATTGCAAGCAAAGTAAAGGAGTCCTCCGGAATGCAAGAAGGCTCACCAACAGACTCCGAACTGCTCACTGGATCAACAATGCACTGGATGCCAATCCTAGTTACCTGTGTCTGCATCATAATAAGATGCAGGCCAACTTGCATCAGTACATTGAATGTGTGAATATGCGAGTTGGAATACTAAACACAACATAGGCTTGAAAGGAATCTGAAGAACTTACCTGGCTCAACTCAACTCAACATAACTGAACTTAATTCAATATTAAGCAGTTTAAAACAAGTGCAATATAAAGAAAAGATGTTTAAAACATGATATCAACTCTGTGTGTATGCAAAGATACACTATAACTCTGAAAATGTATGTAAAAATACAATAAACTGTGTATATAAGAATACAATTAGTTTTGTTGGAGTTTCTCTAACCGACAACCATCACATAACAGCTATTGTGATGATACAATGTTTTGCCTCTTGCTTCCAGGGCCGTCTGATACCTTGCGGAGGGTATAGAACCTGAACTACTAAGTGGATCCACTAGTCTATGCTTAAAAGCACTAAAAGAATCATCTAAAAAGTATGACTCTTTTCTACCCATGGTGGCTACATTGTTTATGGGGGCTGAGAGTTATCTGAACTCTCCCCCATATCGGTGCTCAATACTACTCCCAAAAATAATATAATATTAGCTCTTATGTTTAAAAACATACTTCTTCTGTGATTTGAGATTAGTGCTCAAAAATATAGCTCAAAGGCTATCTTGGAAATCAAAGCTTCCTCTCTTGCTTCATTTAGAAAGCGATTACTCTTTTGTGAAACTAGCCCGAAGGGTCTTTGGAAATCGAGGTTTCTTTTCTTGTTTAAATATGAAAAAAATTTAAACTCTTCGGGAATACATAGTCCCCATATACTTTTGAAGAAATGAACTTCAAGCTTTAATCTTTACTCTTTATTCAACTTGAACTTTAAGTCTTAAAACAAAGTTAAAACATTTGGAAAAGACTTTTGGAAGACTTTAAGAACTTCTCTTGACTTTGACCTTAACTACTCTTGACTTGACTCTTCACTGGTCCTTGAATTGAATTATGGATTCAAGGATTGTGATTGGAAAGATCTCATGGTATTTACGAATGATTTTAGATGGCTAAACATGAGAAAAGACCAAAAATCAATATTTGAGGGTAGGTCCGCGACGTGGAGACATATTTAATTTTTGGTTTCAAAAACAACTTTTGAGACAGAACGGTCCGTGACCGCTCCGCGACATGAAACGATTTTTCTCAGTTTTGGGTGTGGGACCGCGACGCGGAGGGATGTCCAGATTTCGACCGACCAAATTTCTTCTTCGTTTTCCATCTCTAAACCATCTAAACTCCATGGGTTCTTTCCCCAAACACTTAGAATCGATTAAAAGTTCAAAGTACATCAGATTCTACTCAAAATCAAACCTAAAATCACGGATTCAGATCAAACAGCTCTTCAATGATTTCAACAAATGAATAATTTAATAGAACTTCAACAAAACCATCAAGAACTCAATTTTCTAAGCTTTCAAGTATTTAAATTTTCTGAAATAAATCATGATTGGCGCGTGGTTGAACTAACCCAATGCTATGTGATCTCACATACCTTGTAGGGATCACCCCCGACGAAATCCACAAGGTAATCTCGACGAATCTTGAACGTTCTTCTCCTTTCTCCTCTTTTCTCCTTTCTCCAAGCCCTAGCGTGAAATTCACTTTTCTAAAACTGACTGAAATCTAACTTTACCCCAATTAAACTCCTACAAACGAATTAGAATAATTCGTTAAGGAAAAGACTAAATTACCCTTTTAAAATCCGTATTTAGACTTTCCTTAATCCAACAGCCCAACTTCCAGTAGGCATAACTCCCTCATACAAACTCAGAATCGCGTAAACTCATCGGCATTGGAAAGATCATTCCAAGATATTTCCTACTATATCTGGAAGTACCTCTAACTCATCCTGAACTAGAAGTTATGGCCATTTAAAGTTGGCCAAAAGTCAACTTTTTCCTAACTTAAACAAATTTCCAGATTTCCAATATTTCCAAAATGACTATTTACAATTCTTAGCTTCTTCCTAGCTATTTCAAATTGCGAGATGTTACATTCACGAAGGCTCAGACGAGCCGTGAAGGGCACCACGAGGCGTGGTGTAGCCTGTGGTGGCTCAGAGTTTGAGCCAAAGAAGGCTCCCCTCGCAGAAGCACCTAGACGACTCGTGGTGAGCACAACAATGCGTGGTGAAGCCCGTGATGAGTGAGGTAGTGTTTACCTTAAGGGTGACCCTCCACATGATCCATTTGATGGCTCGTGGAGTGGGTCGTGAAGGAAGGCGGAGTTTGGGTTAAGTTTGCCAAGACAGTGGTCAAGGACCATGACTGCCACAGCGGGCCGTGAAGTCCTTGATGGCTCGTGAGTGGTGGCGTGTTGGGGTTAAGTCATTTGTCAATTAGGGTTTTTTTCTATGTTTTGGGTTCTCATTAAGGTTCATTTAATTGATAGAATTATGATTTATTATGCATGAATTGAGAGGATTCTATGCTTTAACGGTGAAATTTCATGTACCCATGCTTAACCCATGTTTCTAAGATGAAAATGATTAAAAATGGGTTTTATTCTATGAAAGGAGAACTTGTGGATTTATGTGTATTATTATAGTATAAATAAGATACAATATGAATTGTTTTGAGATTAAAACATATGTAATTAATTTTTATAAGAATTGCTTTGAGAATGAAGCCTATGTAATTAATTGTTTATTATAGATGTGATTATTGTGGAAGGGATTTTTCCACATGATTTCGTATGTAGGAATGTGAAAGGATTTCTCATATTGAATGATTCTAAGTTGAAAGGATCTCTCACCTAAAATAAATCTAAGTTAAGGGACTATGAAATGATGAGGCTAGAGGCGATTACCCATGACCGCTAAATGAGTTTGACAAGAGGCAATTACCCACGTTCGTATATTGCAAGTTGGACAAGAGGCGATGTAGCGACCCTTTCAAAACGGTACCACTACTTAAACAAGAAATCTAATTAAATACTCGCGACACTCAAAACCGATTAATGAGGCATACATATTTTAATCTAGTAGAGGGATTAGATTCAATAATTTTGGCAATTAACCGACCAAATCTTCATGCATATATTAACCTCACACTCGAGGGTGAAATAACAAGAATATTACACTTCCGAGTACCGAAATCAGCCAACTCATGCATCACATAACTTTCAAGACATATAGCAAAATCATTATATTACAAAACTTGGGTTTACACACCCCAAAAAGATAAAAATGTATAACCATACTTATATTACAACCCATGGAGACATGACCAAATCAGCCCTCAAAATCTCATGTAAATATACAGCACGAAGATCATGTACAAGTCCCAAGGTTTATACAAAAATATAGATGCCTATATGCAAATGTGATCTTCCTTAAGGCTTTCAAAATCTGCATCTCCAATGGCCAGCTTCAAGCATCATCGCGAACAGCCCCTACGATAGAAACAACTATCGCTAAGCATATAGCTTAGTGGTGTAAAAACTATAGGTTTGGAGCCCTCAAATTCGACAAGTTATCATTCTCAAGTCAAGGGCAGCATAATTGAACATAATAAATAAATGGCTTAAGTCATCTGTAGCCCCTTAAAGTTGTCCGCATAATTCACTTAGACACCTCAACTAGGACTTGCACCTATTGAACACCTCTACCATCTCGGATTTGAACCATTTGAGCATTTTTTTGAGAATAAACTAAAAGTAGAAAATGTGTGAAATACACTCGCGATGACATGTCAATTAGACTAATAAAATAATGACATGTGTTATTTTTTAGTCCAAAAAATTATTTAAAAATTATACTATAAAGTAAAGAAAAAGAATTATTTTAAAGTAAAAAAATAAATGAAAAAAAACTGTAACTTAACCACCCCTCCCTGTTATCGATGGCAGTACAAAATTCATCTTTCCCTCTTTAGTATCATCTTCTTCACCACAACCCCCTCTCTCTCAGCCTATTATTCAATTATAACTTTCTTCTTTGTCCTGTTTTAGGTAGAGAAAGATGAAAAAACACTC
>JAJOOI010004269.1:0-46663 GCA_029582585.1 Solanum bukasovii
GTTGCTGCTGGACTAGCCACTCATTTTGTTCCTTCACAGGTTAGTCCAAGCTTTTCCTTTCCTTCAGAAATTTACCATACACTACAACAAATATAGAACTATTATATTTAGCAGTAATAATATAATATGAGTATATTTATAACCAACACTCTATATGTAAAAATGCCGCTAAAGGTTTTAGCAACTCTAGATATAATGACTCATGAATTTTTTGCTGATAATTTTTTTTTTTCAAATGTCAGAAATTATTTCAGCTAGAGAAGCGTTTGTTGAGCATAAAAAGTGGTGATGAGGATACTATTAGATCTGTCATCAATGAATTTTCCACAAATATTCACATTGATGAAAGAAGTATCTTGAACAAGTAATGTATCACATAATTATATTATTATTTTGAGATTTTGCTTTGAAATGAAATATTAAGAGTAACATTTTTATTTTTTCCAATTTACGTGTAGGTTGTCCATAATCAATGAGTGTTTCTCCAAGGATTCTGTGGAGGAAATTATTGAATCATTTGTAAGAATTAATTTTTCTATTTTTCTAATTACATGATATTTTAAAAAGTTTATACCAATATCATTTCATACTAAGTGAAAAGGGGTGAGAGAAATAAATGAATTCCAAAGATCTTTGGCAAATCCAAAGAGGGTTTTCCTGTACGTTCATTCAAATTTTTATGTATTTTCTGCTCAACTTTTCAGGAAGCCGAGTCAAGCAGAAAAGGAAATGACTGGATTATGCCAGTGCTTAAAAGCCTAAAGAAAGCATCTCCAACAGCACTAAAAATAACATTGAGATCGGTAATAAATTATTTATTATGCTTATTGAACAAAGAAAAATAACTTTATCAAGCGCTCTAAACTTTATATACTTGCAAAAAGAAAAAGAATCTTAATATCTGGTGATTTTTAGATACGAGAAGGAAGGACACAAACTATATCTGAATGTTTGAGGAAAGAATTCAGAATTTCAATGAACATACAACGAACCATAATATCTGGTGATTTTTATGAGGTAAGTTTACGAATTCTTTAAAGTAAACTCAATCTTATGTACTTGATATGTAGAAGTATACTTAATTTTGGATTTCTAATTTAAAGTTCATTGATATTTTTTATTTATGAAGGGCATAAGGGCTCAGATAATTGACAAGGATAAGTCTCCAAAGGTATGCATCTTTTTTTCTTTAAGTATTAAATACATAATATATAGTATTTCTCAATATTGAATAATGATTCGTTAATGTGTTTATTAAAATATTTCTCTTCATTTATATATAGTGGAACCCTTCAACTCTTGACAAAGTGCATGATGATCAACTTGACTTAATCTTCAAGCCATTTGAAGATCATGATTTGGAACTTCAAATTCCTATAAAAGAAGAAGAAGAAGAAGAATCCAGGTACAAATGAAGTCATATATTGCATTTTATCGAACAATAGATTTTGGAATATTATTATTTAATTAGTCATTAATCTTGCATTTGATCTAATAATTAACAGGTGGAGAGGAAAATATGAAAATTCGAGCTATTCTCGTCCCAACCAAGTGAAAGTGTCCTTGTGTAATTTATTTTCTGTTATTAGTAACATACAACAAAGTATATAGTTATTTGTTCCAACACATATACAATCGTATACGCGATCTCTAAGTAATACAATAATTTGTAGTCACATATTGATCTCATGGCAACTTGATTTTACAGTTTATCAAATTCATCTATTATCAATTAATTAACCACACAATTATATATGGGGCAGAGATCATACTTAGCTTATTTAACCCTACTGCATACCCTAGACTCCTCTTCTCGAGTCACACCTAAGGTTCTCAGATATGTTAACTGAGAGCTAAGAAATAGAATAATTATGTGTAAGATTAAGTAAACAACCATATAAGCCATAGCACAACAATATGTACCCAAGCAAGTCATCAAATTCATACAACAACATTCATCCAATTACCATAACTCCAAAACAAGGGTATTGGTCTCTCATGTTCATAGCAACTTTCAAAAGATAGTTATATGCTACAAATAGTGGGGGCAAATGGGCGAGTTGGGTCAAATTTGGGCGGGTTGAAAATGGGTAATAATTCAACCCGATCATATTTGATATGGGTAAAAATTGATTGGGTAATAAATGGGTTGGCTAAAATACTAGTTTACCCATATGTACTCATATTTTCATGAATAAATAGTACTTTACTTAAGAATTCAATACGGAGAAAATATTTTAGTCTTTTTTTAGATGAAAAATGTTGAAAATGCTTCATTTAGTTTTATTGTATCATTAAAAAAAATCCTATAACTTTTCAATATAAAATAAATTTATGTAATAACAAGATGAAAATATTTTAAATTTCAAAGTAAATGAATATTTGCATTTTAGGACTAAAACATGATTAATGCACTTTAAGCAATGTCAATACTAATACATGATTTGCTTATTTTACACTATTATTTATTATCCAATATAAAATTAAACAAATAAAAAAAATATAATTATAATTAACAAAAGAAATGTACATTTAAAATATATATATTTGCAGGGTCAAAGACTTCACCTTTTCAATTATATTAGTTCTATAGAATAACATAAAAAGGAAGAGATGTTACACTATTTTTAGTGATATCATGAATTGTGAGTGAATAAAAGTTAGAAGCTTAACCCATTTGGCTAATCCATATTTCACCCATATTTTACCCATAGTTTACCCATATTTTTATGGGTTGAATATGGGTATCAACCCATATTTTACCCATGTAAAAAATCACTCACCCAACCCATTAAAATATGGACGGGTTACAAAAATATGAGCTTATTTTGCCGGCACTAGCTACGAACGTCTAACAAAAGATGAAAAAAGTAAAAATCGAAAGATTTTTATTTGAGTGGGTATTTTAATTGATCCGGGTGGGTCTTTTAATTATGGATAGAATTAATTAAATAAATATTAACTATGTATTTAAGATTGAGACACGTGTGCACCATTAGTTGAAAGGGTATATACACCTCAAAACGTGGACGGTAAGGACATCAGTGGTCCTAGAAATATAACGGAGAGTATTGAGGTACCATTTACGATAATTCAGAAATATGGAAGGTTAAAGGTGGATGCATAATTCTTGAAACAATGTCAAGTGTAATGACCCATGTCTGAACCCTAGTCGAGACACAATACTTGAAACCACAAGTGATCCCAAGTTAAACCTGGGCGTATCATATCATATGAAAATTGAAACGGAAGTTATAACCTGAAAGCATAACTAAAATTAAGTTCAAGAATAAGTCTATTACAATTGAATACTAATGTCTGAAAGTTTCTAAACTGAATAAAACGATGTGCCGGGACAAGACCCCAGACTGCCTGAAAACTAACACAATTAAAGTGAATAAAATATAGTGACTCATAACTGAAGTCCTCTGAATGCGAGGATGACTCACCACGATGCTGAAAGTAGAGGAACTTAATTAGTGGAACGTCTTCCCGTAAATTTGAATTAGGTGTTGAAATCTACATTATAAAACGATGTAGCGCAAAGTAGCGTCAATATATACATGGAATGTATTGGTATGCAGGGTAAGGACTGAGATCAACAATTATACAAGAAACTGAAAGAACTATAAATCTGAGCATGAGTTGTATATACACAACCAATAACTAAAGAACTGAGAGTCAAAACTGTGACATATGACATAAAATTACAAAAACAAAAAATATATTTGAGACCATATTTTCTGAAATTATGTCTAAAAGGATGCATATCTGAATATCATGCTATCTTAAAATCTTATAATGATACTATCAAGAAGACATAAAATAAATGAAGCAAATCTTTTAAGTGGGAGTTTCTCTTAACCGACATACATTGTGTGAGCTCAGGATGCACCAACTTACAATCCCAATGGGAGAGGGTTGCCATATACCTTGTCAGTATATAAAACATGTCTATCTAATGTGGATCCACTAATCTGAGTCTCCCAGGGTAAAATGGTCAATCGCCAAAGCTGTGAAACATAATCCTACAGTGGCACATAGTTTGAAATTTTGAGCTATCTAGAACCCTCATTCACTCGATGTTAAATACTACTCCCAAAACATATTATCTATATAGTTCATAACATATCGATTAGCTTATCTAGAAGCTTATAATGAGTCTTGCTCAAAAATATTTTTCTAAAACATATATGGATGTGAGACTATGCTCAAATCTGTGAGACGGAGCTCAAATCTTTCTTTCTAAAATCATATGTTGAAATCTCTTTCTAAAACATATCTTTTGAATCATGAGAAAATTTTCTAGAATATGCATGTATACCTTGTAGATTCTCAAAAGAGCTTTCATAATAATATAAAGAGTCTAAAATCATGCTTTAATATATAAGCTTCAAGAATCATGGACAAAATCATGTCAAGAACTAATAAGAATGACAATGAAAAAATCTTGCTCAACATAAAAAGAAACACACCAGTCAAAATCCATAATCATGAGTAAGTTCAAGAAATCATGCAATTGAATCATAAAAATGGTGAATGAAAGTGGGCAAAACCCTAACCATAGAATTGAATTCTTAAAATTTTAGAAATTTTAGCCATGAGAATGAAAGGAATTCCTCATTAGAGTCCTAAATACCTTAATCGCTCTGATTACAAAAGTGTGATCTTTGAAGAAGGAGAACCACAAAATCTTTCTTGAACCTTGGAGATGAGTTCTGAGGAGCTTTCTTGAAAATCTATGAATTTCATGAGTAGGAGATATTAATTTGTGTTAAGATGAAGAAATTATTAAGTTCTATGGTCAAATCTTACCTTGAATGATGGATGAACCTTGGAGGAAGTTAGTTTCTTGAAAACTTCTCTTATTAGGGTAAATTTTTGAACTAGGGAAGTAAACAACATCTTTGAAGGTTATTAAAAGACCCCAGAGGCCCGCAACCGCACAGGAAGGCAGTAGTTGCTGCCTCAGTACGCTAGCGCGCGAAAAATGCCACGTGCGCGCAGCCGGCGTGCGGCAAGACAGTGGGCATAACTTTTTACCCCCAAACTCTAATTGATGCAAACTTGGTGGTGTTGGAAAGAAGAGTCATAGACCTTTAGTTTGATAAGTCATGGGCTACCTAATTCATGATATGCTAAGAGATATGGTCGTTTGAAGTTGGCCCTTGCATGAACGTAACTAATGTGAAAACTTAGGCGGTAGGAAGGTTTTAAACTTACTTGGTCTCAGAGGTTCCTTATGACCCTAAATCACTTTCGGTACCCTCGCTACACTTGGTAATGGACCTTAAAACACATGAGAAAGTAGGACATCACGCAATTCAAACACATATACTTACAATGAACGATTCACATTCTAAGAGTAGAGTTGCGAGGTGTTACATCAAGCCAATCAAAATTGTTAATTAATAGCCTCAACATACCTTATTTTATTCAAAAGTTAGTTTCATGTATGGACATATAAGTAGGAAGGCTATTTTTCCTAATTAGTCTAGCAACGCACCTTGAGAAATTTAATAGTTTGGAGGACTAGTGTAATCAGCAATATCTTGATGATATTTATTTACACTTAAAAACATTCAACTAATCACTGCTTAACTAAAAAAATAGAATTTGTATATTTTGCAGACCAAATATGATGTGACTTATCACACATTATATGCCATTCACGGGCGGAGTTATTAATTTAATGAATGATGTGCAAAATAAAATGTACATTTATGATAATTAACATTTAATCTTTTACCTCATATAATTTTTTGGCGAAGACTGTGCACCAGACCATCCTTTGCCTAAGGTGGCTTGGCCATGATGACATTAAACACCCCACATTAATTATATATATGACAATTGGCTTGAATTTCTTAAAATGAGGAAAATAGATTTTCTATTGAAAATAAGGAAAACAAGTTTCATAAGTGACATTTTACCTATAGACCATCCCACTCCCCACCCAATCCCTTCCCTACAGTGTTTCACTAGATAATATATAAATATTCTTGGACAATCTATTTAAATACACAAATTTATTTTTAAAACAAAAAAAAATGTGCCACGTTATTCTTGAATGAAGAAAAGGTGTTGAATTGGTAAATAGTGATTAAATCCCTTTCATTGGAAATTAGCTAAGATTTCTTCAAACTTGAGGAGATTTGAATCGAAATTGTTAATTGCCTCAACATACCTTATTTTATCCAAAATTGGTGCAGCAACACACGTTAAGAAATTTAATAGCTTGATGAAGGACTATTTTAATTATCAGCAATATTTTAATGATACTTTTTTAAGTTATTAGTGTATTTATCTTTCGAATTCTGTATTTTTATTAGTGGTTTTTACACGTGACAATCAGGTTTTGGTTATTGTTTAGAATAAATAAGTTTTCCATTTTTGTCTTGTTCTTGCTATATATTTCCGCTTTTCTTTCGTTTTCGTTGGGTTGAAGCTGACTTGTCTTGGTGGGAAAAGACGAGTGTCATCACGTCCATTTTTGGATCGTGACAGGTCCATAACAAGGCAATTCGCAAAGCATTATAATCAACATGTTGCCTTTTTTTAATAATCTTATTTTCATTCATTAAGATTAATCAAGTGGAATAATTGAACTCATCCCCTCATTTTCATTACTCCCCAACACACACAATGAATGGAAATACAAGACTCTACAAATTTTACAAGGTTTAAAAGATCACTTGCTTCAAATTCAATCAAAAGTCAATCCAAGACTTGAGTCTTCCCTTTCTGAACAATTTCTAAAGCCACACAATCTAATACAATCACACAAGTATAATAAGATTCCAGAATTAACAACACCCAAATCATACATTTTGTAAAATGGATCAACTCAACTCAAAAATCCAATTTCGAAAATGAGGTATGAATTCAAATGTGATTCGCATGTATCTGGATACATATGAATCTCACTCGTCTCCCTCCACAATTTCATCCAACAGGTTTATAAGTCATATTTCAAATTCATTTTCTCCTTCTCTCAATCCCCACCTCTTGACCATCCCACCCCCGAACACCCCATCCCTGCCTTTTCATTCCCAATCACTTTTGCCAACAATTTTTCTCTCTATTTTTAATAGGATTTGATCATTTGTTGCATTCACGTTTAGTTGACATTTGAGATCATTAACTATCAAGGATTCTATAGCTAAAAAAATTTCAATAATTATAATGAAGCTGGAGTTAAATTAATAGATTTCATTAAGTTTAATACTATTACAATGATTCTTTCACATTAGAGAGAGAGTGAGGGAGAATATATTTTTATTAACAATTGTTCACGTGTAACAATATATAAAGTCCCTTTCCCATACACAAATTTATAGAAACCAAGTTTAGAGCAACAACTTATTATTTCATATCTTCCACACTATCAGAAATAAAATTTGAGAAATTAATCACTCAATTATTTGTTACCGCGAATTTTAATTAGAATTATTAATTACTTGTTCGTTTTCTCTAGTACTACTATGGCAATAATATCTATTCCCAGTAGCAGCACAATGTTTCCAATGCCTCAACAAGTACCGCGACAAAATAGAGAGGTAATTTCAAGTTTAAAATTCAATGTTAATAAAACACTTATTAATGTCAGAAATATTCTTCATTATAATACATGTATCGATCTTCGGTCTGATAATTGTAACTTAATATATTTTTTGGTTCTCATTAGGTTGTTGTCCCTGAGGAAATCGGCCGCGCCAGAATGCTCACATTGAATCGGCCTAACCATTTAAATTATTTATCACGCGAAGTGGTATTATATATTTATACATTATGATAAAAATATATGTATAGTTATTAAATGGCTATTGCATGTTCACTTAATTATAAAATTTACTTTATGTTGTAGGTATTAACGCTCGGGCAGAACTTTGAGAAAGATGATAATGCTGATTTTGTAATTATCAAGGTAACGACTAATTAAGAACTATATATCTATTTTGCTATAACATGATACACAAATGTACTTTTTCATTTGGTATTAGCCGGCATCTATGTCCTTCAATTTTGGAATGCACAAGTCTTGGATGGCATAATACACGTAGAACACCATGTAGAATGCAAATTGTCATTTAGGATGTGTGTGTCGACTTGTTCAATTATATACAAATTTAAATGTTTGTTTGTGCATACGTATGTGTCTCCAACATTTTTATGTATTATACCTTTTTGTTTTTGCCTAGTTACCTTAATTATTATGTATTATGCCTTTTGTTTTGGCTTATCAGTTACCGTAATTGTTAAATTTCCCTATTTAATTCTCATTCATTTGCACATATATATAGGGAGCTGGTTGTACTTTTTCTGCTGGTGGAGACTTGCATATGTTCTGTGAGGGACGAAACACAAGTAATTAGTTCTACATTTTCCCTTTATTTTTTTCATTATATGTTAGAATTATTGAATTATTAATTAATTGTTAAATTGTGCATACTTACGAGTACTATTTCAAGCCGTCTAACTTTTTTGTACTGTTGATTGAACTTTGCAGTTTATTAGTTCCACTCCTGAAACAAATATAGGGTTTCATCCAAGACTGCGCGGCTTCTCATACATGCTTCCACGTCTTCCAGGTCGACTTGGTAAGCCTAGATGAAGGAGAATGTAATTTTTAAAAAATCTAAAGTCACCTTTGTGGTGAAGGTTAGACTTGACTCCTACCTCGTATATTTATACCAAATAATATGATACATGTAACATAGAACCTCTCCAAAATATGTTAATTAATTACATGTATGTATGTATGTATGTATGTATGTATATATGTAGGGGAATACTTGGGGTTAACAGGAGAAAAACTAAGGGGTAAAGAAGTGCTTGCTGCTGGACTAGCCACTCATTTTGTTCCTTCACAGGTCAGTCCAAGCTTCATCTCTAAGCTTTTTCTTTTCTTTAGAAATTCACCGTACACTACAACAAATAATGAATTTTTATATTTAGCGACACTAATATAATATAAGTATATAAATGCTGCTAAAGATTTTAGCAACTCTAGATACAATGATTCATGAATTGCTGCTAAATATGATATTGCCACTTAAACAAATTATTGCCATAAAATATCTCTTTTGCTTATAATTTTTTTTTTTTTCAAATGTCATAAATTATTTCATCTAGAGAACCGTTTGCTAAGCTTAAAAAGTGGTGATGAGGATACTGTTAGAAGTGCCATCAATGAATTTTCCACAAATATTACAATTGATGAAAGAAGTATCTTGAACAAGTCATGTATCATATAATTAAATTACTGTATTATTTTGAGCTTTTGCTTTGAAATGAAATATTATTAAGAGTAACATTTTTATTTTTCCAATTTACGTGTAGGTTGTCAGTAATCAATTTACGTGTAGGTTGTCAGTAATCATTGCATACTAAGTTTAAAATATTCAAAAACAATTGTATGCTTAACTTTTCAGGAAGCTGAGGCAAATTTAAAAGAAAATGATTGGATTATGCCAGTGCTTAAAAGCCTAAAGAAAGCATCTCCAACCGCACTAAAAATAACATTAAGATCGGTAATAAATCTTTTATCAAGCACTCATAACTATATATATATTACTAGGAAAAAAGATCAAATTTTCTTCCTAATTTTATTTTTTTTGATAAGAGAAGGAAGAACACAAATTATATCTGAATGTTTGAGAAGAAAATTCAAAATTTCAATGAATATACAACGAATCATAATATCTGGATATTTCTATGAGGTAAAGTTTAAAATTCTTTTTTAGTATACACATTCTTATGTATTTTATTTATATGTAGAAAGAGGTACACAATTTGATATTTTTCATTTTAAGTCTAAAGAGATTTCGTTGATTTTTTTTATTTATTAAGGGCATAAGGGCTCGCGTAATTGACAAGGATAAGTCTCCAAAGGTATGCACCTTTTTTTTCTTTGCATAATATATATACATGTCATTTAATTGGCTTCAGTTGACATATATGTCCTCCAACCTTGGGTGTGGACAAGTAGGCATTTTAAATTTGTATAAAATTGAACAAATAGACACATGTGTCTCGTAGGACACTATCTATGACACTAAATTGTCATGTAGGACGCATATGTCTATTTGTTCAATTTTATATAAGTTAAAGTATATATTTGTGCATACCGAAAGTTGAAGGGCATAAATATGAAATGAGGTCATGTTAAAAGGCACGTTTATGTATTAAGTTTTTTTCTTTAAGTATTAAATACATAATATTTCTCAATATTAAATAATGATACGTTAATGTGTTCATTAAAATATTTATTTTCATTCATAGTGGAACCCTTCAACTCTTGACAAAGTGCATGATGACCAACTTGACTTAATCTTCAAGCCATTTGAAGATCATGACTTGGAACTTCAAATTCCTATAAAAGAAGAAGAAGAATACAGGTACAAATGAAGTCATATATCAGTTGCATTTTATCCAACAATAGATTTTGCAATATTATTATTTAATTAGTCATTAATCTTGCATTTGATCTAATAATTATCAGGTGGAGAGGAAAATATGAAAATTTGAGCTATTGTCGTGCCAACCAAGTGAACATTCAAAAGGCATCCCGATCAATATCCTCTCGTGAAAGTGTCCTTGTGTAATTTGTTTTCTGTTATTAGTAACATACAACAAAGTATATAGTATTTTTTTCTAAAACACATATGCAAAAAAAAAACCCGACTAGTGGTTTGGTTTGACTTGGTTTGGTATTGGAAAAAAAATCCGATTATATTTGGGTTGGTTGGTTTTAACTAAAAAAACCAACCCGAGACCAAACTAACCCGACATTATATATGTAATTTTAAAATTTTATTTTATACATAAAAATATTTTCTTTGATATAATTTTAAAATATTTCGTGTACTATTTCATAGTTTTTATCTTTTAATATATTATTTCAAGTTTAAAACTTAGAATTCGGAATGATCCAATAAAGATTATAGTTCATAGATGTTGATAATTAAAATAAAACTTAAATCAAAATCAAATTAATACTAATGCAAAAAAAAAATCAATTCAACACTAAGAATGACAATGATATAGAATATTTGTTCTTTAGTTTTACATTGGTTTAGACAATTAAAATACATAATCTAATTTAATTTTCCTTAAATATTTAGTAATGTAACTAATACTTATTAAACTTATTTTAGCATGATTTAGTACTTTTAAATTATGATCATTTTCATTATGACTTTGCAATATTTATTTTATATGATGATTTCATTATTATTTTTTATTGAATATTTTACTGTCATCAGTACTCATCTCATATTTTGTGTTATTTTCTTAAGAAACATCTTAGATAATTGTATTTTGGTTGGACTAAAGAAATATTTGGAGCACAAGTTAATTATATGTTTGTATGCAAACTTTACCGAAAAAATCTGAAGTTTATTAGTTTAGTTTGATTTATAAATTTAAAAATTCGACACAATGATTTGGTTTGGTAATTGAAAAACCTGAACCAACCCGAGGTTGAAAAACCCGAAAAAATCCGAATTTTATTAGTTTGATTTGGTTTATAAATTAAATTTTTTTACACAAATGGTTTGGTTTGATATTTGAAAAACCCGAACCAACCCGGTCATGTACACCTCTATACAAGTGTACGCGGTTTCCAAGTAATACAATGATTTGAAGTAATTAGATATTGATCCCATGGAAACTTGATTTTACAGTTTATCAAATTCATCTAAAATCAATTAATAACACAAGTACATTCACCATACCAACAGTAATTCTGACTCGGATCATGATACATCTTTGCCGCTCCCGAATGAATGGGATATCGTGAACAATGGATCTCCTCAAGAATTAATCTAATCAACTTGTCCGTCTTGGGCACAAAAATCCTGCCTCTGATCCTCAAGATATCATCAGAATCAAGGACAACCTCCTTGGTTTTCCCTCTCAACACTTTGTCTCAAATGAGATCCAACTTCTCATCATAAAAATGGTGCTCATAGATCTTCTCTACTAAGGAAGAATGGGCATCTATGAAAGTAATCAAGACACCACTCTCCTTAGAAATATGTAACCGGATGAAACTGCTGGCTAACCTATGATTAATCTAGTCAATGGTCTCTCTTCAACAATAATAACGACAAGACTCCTCATACTAGAAGTCTTCCTACTTAAAGCCCGACCACCATATTGGCCTATCCCCGATGATACAAGATGGTGATATCATAATCCTTCAGTAACTCAAGTCATCAGTGCTGCCTCAAATTTAGATCCATCTGACTGAAAATGTACTGAAGACTCTAATGGTCAGTGAAGACCTCAAAATGAACCCCATAAAAATAATGTAACCATAGCTTAAGCAAAAATACTACAGCTCTCAACTCTAAATCATGAGTGGGTTAACTCTTCTCATAGGTCTTCAACTGTCTAGAAGCATATGTGATCACCTTTTCTTTCTACATCAGAACACCACTTAACCCGATTCCAAAAGCATCACAGTACACGGTAGAGGTCATACCCTCATCGGGCAAAGTCAACACAAGAGCTGAAGTCAACAAGGTCTTGAGCTTTTGAAAGCTCTCCTCACACTCATTAGACCATTGGAAGCTCACACTATGTCGAGTCAATCTGTTTAAAGGAGATGCAATAGTGAAGAAGTTCTGAATAAATCGATTGTAATAGCCTGCAAGTCCCACAAAACTCTTAATCTCGATAACTAAAGTAGGTCTGGTCCAACCTCTAATTGCCTCAATATTTGCTAGATCCACCCAAATACCCTTCTTGACACCACGTGTTCCAAAAATGCAATATATCATGTAAGAAATCTCACTTAGACATACAATTTATCTTCCCTCAATCTATGGAGCACAATCCTTAAGTGTCGATCATGATCCTCCTCGGTATTGGAGTACACCAAGATGTCACCAATGAACACTATAAAAAATCAATCCAAATACGATCGGAACACCCCGATCATCAACTTCATGAACGTTGCAGAGGAGCTATTCAAACAGAAAGACATCACAAGAAACTAATAGTGATCATATCGAGTACTGAAAATTGTCTTAGGGATACTTGATGCCCTAATCTTCAGTTGATAATAGTCAGACCTCAAATCAATCTTAATAATAATGATGTTCCTTGAAGTTGATCAAATAATTCATTAATACGAGAAAGAGGATATTTGTTCTTCACTATCATTTTGTTCAACTGTTGGTAATTCAATACACAATATTATAATTGCATCCTTCTTCCTTACAAACAAAACAAGAGTACCTCATGGAGACATTTGGGAGAATGAACCCCTTACTCAACAAGTCCTGCAACTGATCCTTCATTTCCTTCAACTCTGTTGGAGTGATGCGATAAGGAGAAATAGATATGGGATTGGTTCCCGGCTCCAAGTCAATAGAAAAACACTATCCCTATCTGGAGGAACACCTGAAAGATTAGTAGGAAAAACATTCGAAAACTCTCGAACCACGAGCACAAAATTCATATGAGATGGCTCAACACTATCATCCCTAATAAATGCCTAATAGGACAAACATCATCTATTAACCAATCTCTGAGCTCGAATGAAGGAGATAACTTTCCTAGGGTTAGAACCAGTAGCACATGTCCACTCAACTCTCGGAAAACCCAGCATAGCTAATGTCACAGTCTTAACATAACAGCTAAGAATAGCATGATGTGGGGAGAGTTAAACCATACCCAAGATAATACCGAAGTCTATCATCCCCAAAATAATCAAGTCTACTCAAATATCATACCAGCCAAAGAAACAAGACAGGATCGATACACTTGATCCACCACTAAAGACTCACCTATCGGTGTATAAACAAGAATAGGCATAGGTATGCTATTACACATCATATCAAATCCAACAGTAAAATAGATAGACACATACAAGAAAGTAGACCCTGAATCAAACAATACAGACATAGGTCGAGGGTAAATTTGAACGATATTTGTAATCACAACATCAGAAGTCTCAACCTTAGGCCTCCTTGGAAAAGCATAACATTGGCCATCTCTGCCACATATAGTCTGAGTAGAACTTCTACCTCCACCCTGTGGAGCTAGAGTACTTGTACCAGTAGTCCTTCCACCTCGATCGGACTGAACTCTGCCTCGACCCCTGGCCGGAGGCGCTGAACCCCTAAATAAAGCAGCTGAATAAGAACATTGAGGTCCTGAATGAGCTTGTAGAGGACACTGTCGTCTCATATGACCCAAATCCCTACAAGTAAAGAAAGATCTCGGCACAGGTAACTATTGATGCGAACCAAACGAACTATCATGCCCACCTCAGCTAGAACCATAGGATCCTCGATCTGACTGTCCACTCTCAGATACTGGCATACAAGCATGAACCGACCCACGGTTCTGGAAGGAACCACTACCTCTATGTGCACCTCTGTCTCCAAATAAGGCAATAGAAAACTAACAAGAAGAACGAGCCATCTTGGGCTCCCCAAACTCCAATAAGACCATTAAATCCACCTCATTGGCGGTACTCACAATGGACTTAAAGGAACCCTCCTTTTTAGCTGTCCTAAACATATAAGATCTGACGGAGAAAGTTAGCCCCCTCAGAAATCGGCAAATTCTCTCTGCCTCATTTGGCACAATAGTCGTAGCATGCCTAGAAAGCTCACAGAAATGGGCCTCATAGTCAGTCATGGACAAACTTCCCTGAACCAAGCTCTTAAACCTCACACGACTCTCCTCTCTCACACTCCAGGGAATGAAGCGGTCCTGGAAAGCACTAGAAAACACATCTCACTACCCCGAGGAGATCCAACTACTCTAGACCTCATAAAAGTCCTCCACCATTCTCTAGCACGACCACGAAGTTGAAGAGTAACAAACCGAACACCATGAGAATCCACCATACCAATAGCCTCAAGCATATCACGACATAAAGTCAAGAACTCATAAGCATCCTCGCTCTTACCACCCTGAAACTGGGTGGTTTCATCTTCTGAAATCTTTCATAACATTGTTGATGAATCGTTGTCAAGATAACCTCAGGAGAAATCTATGCACCAACAACCGGTGCATTAACCATGGGTGGGTGGCCCACCTGAACAAGAATACCTGGAGTCTGCTGCTGACCTGGGATCTGTGCCCCTTAGAGAAAGGTTCTCTAACACACTAAGCATCATCAACAAAGTCTCCTGAAACAATGGAGCTCTAAACTCGGGAGGGACCTGATCCTCAGCAACCTCAACATGTGGCTCAGGAGAAGCCTCTCTAGATCTACCTCTAATGGGTGCCACCCCACGGGCACGACCTCTAACTAGTGTTACTCCATGAGCACTGCCTCTAGCTCGGTCCCTACCTCTACCTCTAGTTGGGGTCTCCAAAATAACCACGGAGACTGTCTCCCCTCTACCTCGCAAAAACTCAACACTAGCGAAGGTAACCATGCACGATAAGAAAGGATGAATAAAATAAAGTTTCCTAACAATATTTGTCATCTCTTGAAGATAAGTACAGACGTCTCTATACCGATCCTCGAGACTCTACTTAGACTTGGCTTGTACACACGCGAAACATGTGAACCTGGGGCTCTGATATTATTTTGTCACGACCCAAAAATGGACGTGGTGGGCTGGTGGCACCTATCATTTCCCACCAAGACAAGTTAGCCTCAACCCAATGAACACGAAAGAAAAGAAGAAAACAGTAAAAATAAGAACAAGATAAAGCGGAACACTTATTCTTCTACTAAAACCCCAAAAATCTGGTTGTCACATCTACAAGACACTAAATACATAGGTGCGGAATTAAGCAATAAATACAAGTCTCAATCTTTTTTCAAATAGAACAAAGTGTAAGAAAAGGAAAAAAGAGGGCTCGCAGAGTGACAAGAAGCTATTTCTTTAAGTCCTTGACGAGCCTCGAGATCAATTGAAGGACAAAGAAATCACACGGTCTGGACTCAGAACCTACACAAGTGTAGAAGCAATGGATGAGTGTCAACAACACGGTACCCAACAAGAAACCTACTAAACAAAGCAACTAGCTAGAAATTGATTACCCTTTACACTCCAACCGAACCTTCTCAAACTACAATCTGCATAGAAATCATCACAACCTAGCAATTCTACAATACACGGCTCACAGGACCAATATTCGCCGTTCAATCTTCACAATTCAATAATCAAACAAATCAAGTAAGTCAATCTCAATATCAAGTAGTTCAGTCACACATAACAAGCACATCAATTACAATTCACAAGTAAGTCAAGCATAAGCATCAAGTATATCAAGTCACAATGATCATCACTAGATGGAACCATTTTCCATTTTAACATTCGCTGGCAAAGACCTCGGCAAAACAACACTCACCGGCAAAGACTTCGACATCATAACACTCGTCGCAAAGACCTCGGCATCATAACACTCGCTGGTACAGACCTCTGCATAATACCACACGTCGACAAAAACCTTTGCATTACAACACTCGCCGACGAAGACCTCCGCATAATAACTCATCACGATGTTCAATGATCAAGCACACAAGCAATATCACAACACATAAAAGAGACAACAATTTTCACAATTCAAATCTACATTCATGCTTTTAAGTATTTAATCAATCAATTAATAAGGGTTACATTAATGAAATTTACATCATCATGTTCAACGCATAGCCTTTTTCATTTCAATCCTTTTTTAATTCATTTAGATATAGCAAGTGGACAATCTAAATCCTTCACCTCATTCCCATTACTCCAAAAACGCAATCAACAAAGGAAGCATACGAATTCAAACTAGAATACAAGGTTTAGAAAGTCACTTGCCTTAAATAAATCAACAATCACTCCAATAGTTGAGTCTTCCCCTTTTGAATCACTTTCGAAGCCACACAATCTATAAATAAGCAAATATTTACAATCACTTTCCAGAAACAACAACACCCACAACCATTCCCTTGAAAGGTGGGTCATTCAACACAAAATCCAATTCTAAAAAGGTTTGAATCCAAAATTTAATACTTGACAACATCACTCAAGGCTTTAGGAACTCATTAGGGAAAGTCATTTCGAAAAAGGAATCAAAACCACTGTTTTATTAAATTCTTGGGTTCTTAAACATAACCAAAATTTCTCAAAGCTTGATTTGAACACATAAATCCATAAATAAAAATGGGTAATTGAAGATTTAGAGTTAAGAATCGTTACCCAAAAGTTTTTACTAAAAAACTTTGTCCAAATCACCTCTCCAAAGCTCCCAAAACTCCCAAAACTTAAAAATGATGGAATGAAGCTTAAACCTCAAAATGGCAACAAAACCCACTCAAATGTTGCTTAAGAGTACAAGGTTCCTCTTAAGAGAACCCCAAAAAATATGAGGGTCTTGGTTTTGTGAACCAAGTTTCGTTTAAGCGAACATCGCTAAAGTGAACCAGGTTCTGCTTAAGCAAATACTGCAGCACCAGATACCATATCTGCCAACAAAATATATTGAAAGGACCCTCGGGATTTGTTTGGAACCCCGTAAACACAAACCACATATGCAAATCGATTATACTCAACGTTTCAGACTAAATGGAACCGTCAAAATACGAATATGAGGCCTCATTTGTTAAAGTGTGTAGCCATCTCATCTAAAATCTTAAGTTGTTAAAGAGAGCACACTTTTATTATTTAATGATATTCTCAATACGCCCCCTCACGTGCGAGCCTAATTCTTTTTCATAGGTCAAGCACATGGAAATTCTTTTTAAATTTTGGATGGCGGTGAGATTCGATCTAAGGACATCTACTTGCTCTGATATTATGTTGAAGTACATGACTATCTCTACTAAAAATTTAAAGTTGTTAGAGAGAGCATACTTTTATTATTTAATGATATTCTCATCATCCGTGACTCGACATCCATGAAAACCACAAGAAACTAACTCACGCCTAAAAAAGTTAAAATAAACTCGAGACCTCTCAAAAATCAACTAACCTCAACTAGGCCTAAAATCATCCCCAAATCCAACGAAACTCATGCAATCTTGATCAAAGCATTCGAACCCAGAATGTTGACCAAAGTCAACCCGAAAGTTAAATTTCTACAATTTCATAACCTAGGACCTCAAATTCTAAAAAAGACTCAGAATAAAAAACTGAAGACTCTCACGGTTTATATTTCACATTTTGGGACTGATGGAATCAACGGAATCCTATTACGACACTCAGAACTCCAAAAGACACCAAAACTCACTTTTTTAAAAACTTAACCTTTCAAAGTCAAAAAGTACAAAAAATCTTAATTCTTAACTCAAAGCCTAAAACTAATTATTCAAACACAATCAAAAATGACTCAGAGCCGACATCGGGAGGGGTAAAATGATAATTTCCATGGAAAAACAAAATATGACCGACTGGGTCATTATATAAATGGTCAACCGACAAAGTGATGAAATATAAACCTATAGTGCCACATAGTTCTGGAATTTTGGGCTATCTAGAATCCTAATTCACTCGGTGCTAAATACTATTCCCAAAACATACTATCGATACAGCTCATAAGATAACATCTCGCAATTTGAAATAACTAGAAAAAAGTTAATAATCGGAAATAGTCATTTTTGGAAAGAATGAAAATTTGGAAATTTTGTTAAGTTAGAATAAGTTGAGTTTTGGCCAATTTCAAATGGCCATAACTTCTAGATCAGGATGAGTTAGAGGTACTTCCAGATATGGTAGGAAAGATCTTGAAATTATCCTTCCAATGCCGCTGAGTTTGCACGATTCCGAGTTTGTATAAGTGAGTTAATCCCTTTGGAAGTTGGGTGGTTGGAATAAGGAAAGTCCAATTCGAATTTTGAAAGGGTAGTTTGGTCTTTTCCTTAACCAATTATTTTATTTCGTTTTTGGTGATTAAGTTAATGTATAATCAGAATTATAACATTTTAAGTTTTTACCAAAATACGCTAGGGCTTGGAGAAAAGAGAAAAGAAGAGGACAAACGAGAAGAGAAGCAAGATTCGTCAAGATCACTGAGTTTAGCTTGTGGATTTCGTCGGGGGTGATCCCAAAAAGGTATGTGAGATCATATAGCGTTGGGTTAGTTCACCCACGCGCCAACAATTATACAATTCAGCGAATTTAAGTTTTTGAAAGTTTATAAATTGAGTTCTTGATGAACATTGTTGAATGTTTCGTTTAAATTCTTATGGGTTGTGTTGTTGAAGTTTCTTGTGCTTTGATTCATGTTTTCCAAGTGTAATTTTGGTTTGAATCTATCATATATTGAGAATATAAATGATTATAAGTGTTTGGAGAATGAACTAAGTAAAATTAGAAGGTTTAGAGTTGAAAATCGAAGAAGAAAATTTGGGATTTTCTAGAGAAGGGGCTGGGGCGCCATGCCTATCAATGCACCCTAAAATGGGTCTCTGAATGTAGGGGTCTGGGACGATGCGCCATCCAGAGCGCCACAACTTGTTCTCTGAATTTTGAGGGCTGACGCCCTGTGCCTCTCAGAGCGCCAGGGACGCCAATTCTCCCCATTCGTTCCCCTCCTTTTCGTACTTGTTCCTTAGCAATGTACCTATGTTTTCTAGTTGATTCCAACACTCTAAGGTATGTCTAAACATCATTAAATCATCCATAAACATGATATCATGAACCTTCAATCCATAATCCAATTCAAGGAAAGTTAAGATCAAAGTCAAGAGAAGTTCTTAGAGTTTTCCAAAAGGTTTTTCCAAAGGTTTTAACTTTGTTTTAAGACTTAAAGTTCAAGTTGAGTAAAGAGTAAAGAGTAAAGTTAGAAGTTCATTTCTTCAACAGTATATGGGGACTATGTATTTTCGAAGGGTTTAAAAAATTTCACATTTAAACAAGAATGGAAACCTTGATTTCCAAAGAGCCTTCGGGCTAGTTTTCAGAAAAGAGTAATTGTTTTCTATATGAAGCAACAGATGAAACTTTGATTTCCAAGATAGCCTTTGAGCTAAGGTTTTGAGCACTAATCTCAAATCACAGAAAGAAGTATGTTTTAAACATAGGAGCTAATATTATATTTTTGGGAGTAGTATTGAGAACCGATATGGGGGAGAGTTCAGAAAACTCACAGCCCTCATAAACCATGTAGTCATCATGGGTAGAAAAGGGTCATACTTTTTAGATGATTCCTTTAGTACTTTTTAGCATAGACTAGTAGATCCACTTAGTAATTCAGGTTCTATACCCTCGGCAAGGTATAAGACGGCTCTAGCAACGTGAGGCAAAACGTTATATCATCACAATAGCTCTTAAGTGATGGTTGTCGGTTAGAGAAACTCCCACAGAAGTAATTGTATTCTTATATACACAATTTATTGTATTTTTACATATTTCAGAGTTATATGTATCTTTGCATACACACAAAGTTGACATCATGTTTTAAACAGCTTTTCGTTATATTGCACTTGTTAAATGAGTTCAGTTATGTTGAGTTGAGTTGAGCCAGGTAAGTTCTTCAGTTCCTTTCAAGCTTATGTCTTGTTTTAGAATTCCCCTCGCATACTCGTACATTCAATGTACTGATGCCTTTTGTCCTGTATCTTATTATGATGCAGACACAGGTAACTAGTTTCGGCATCCAGCACATCGTTGATCCAGTGAGCACTCCAGAGTCAGTTGGTGAGCCTCATTGCATTCCGGAGGACTCCTTTTTACTTTTTTTCAGTTATTTTATTAGTTCATTAGGATACACGAGAATAGGTGGAGGACTTATTAAAGGCATATCTGGGGGAGAGAGAAAAAGAACTAGCATAGGGTATGAAATCCTTGTTGATCCTTCTCTCTTCTTGCTCGACGAACCAACTTTAGGCCTTGATTCGTCCTCCACAAGGAAGGAACCAGTCGATTCCCCTTTCTGTCTTTCGGTGGCATAAAGAAAATAGATTCAAATTGATGTCGTGGGGTTTTTCCTGACATCCATTTCAGTTGTTTTAAAGGCTTCATAGACAGTCAGATGTTAGTTCTTTAGTCTTTTCATTGTCATTATCTTATGTTAAGACTTGAGTTTGCCTTAATGGCCAGTTGAATGTTCATTTATAACATTCCATTTTATTACATAGACTTGTATTTGTTGAATTAAGTCTTCCGCTGAGTAAGTAAGCTAGGCCAAGGGTTCGCTTGGGGCCAACAATGGTTCTCGAGTGCCAGCCAAGTCCAGGGTGTAGGCTCGGGGTGTGAAAAACTTGTTATCAGAGCACAGAGTTCAAGAGTCCTATGGAGTCTATGAAGCCGTGTCTGTAGAGTCCTAGTTATCGGTGTGTAGCGCGCCACATCTATAATTAGGAGGCTGCAACATTTAGGAATTCCTTCACTTTCTTCATACTCATTTCGTGCCATAGAGTTTATCTCTAAAAAGTTTCTTCTAACTCGTGCTTGTGCGTAACTGATATTGATATGGCCTATGGTCGAGGGTGCCTTCATGAGGTGTTTCTTTCCTCGTGAGCTAAGAGAAACAAAGAGATGGTTACTGACATGAGGAGAAGAATGAGTTTATTTGTTGTTGGGTTGTCTCATATGTCAAGTAATGAAGGTAAGGCAGCCATGCTAATAGGTGAAATGTACATAGCAAGGTTGATGATCCATGTGCAATAAGTTGAGAAGGACCAGTTGAAGGATAGAAGAGAGTTTGAGAATAAGGGGGAAAATACATCAGGGAATGAATCCAGTCAGCAAAAGACTAATGTCAACCAGTCATCCTTCCAACAGAAATAGAAGGGACCTGCTCCATCATCTGCTAGTACACCTACACCAAGGAACAAAAGTGAGTACAATAGTAAGAATTCTCAGAACTTCAGGGCTAGACCTTTTTATTCTCAGGGTAGCATTGCGCAAGGGGGTAGTAAGCCTCCTGCCTGCGCTAAGTGTGGTAGGAACCACTCAGGTACATGTCGTGAGGGCTCCAGGGCTTGTTTCAAGTGTGGTCAGAATGGTCATTTCATGCGAGAATGTCCAAAGAACAAGCAGGGTAATGGTAATGGGGGCAATAAGGCCTAGTCTTCTTCAGTTGCTCCACCATAAAGAGTTGCACCTAGAGGGACAACTTTCGGTACTGGCGGAGGAACAAACCGCTTTTATGCTATCATTAGTCTCCAAGAGCAAGAGGATTCGCCAGATGTTGTCACTGGTATGATCCAAGTCTTTGACTTTACTATTTATGCTTTGCTAGATCCAGGAGCGAGTTTATTTTTTGTAACTCCATATGTTGCTATGAATTTTGATACTATTCCTGAGCAACTTAGTGAACCATTCAGTGTTTCTACACCTATTGGTGAGTCCATTCTAGTAGAGAGAGTCTATCATGATTGTCTTATTTTCGTCAATCACAAGAGTACCATGGCTGATTTAATTGAGTTAGACATGGTAGGTTTTGATGTCATTCTTGGTGCCTCAGTTGATTGTAGAACTCGAGTTGTCAAGTTTCAGTTTCCAAATGAGTCAGTCATAGAGTGGAAAAGTAGTGCAGCAGTGCCTGAGGGTCGTTTCATTTCGTACCTTAAGGCAAGGAAGTTAGTTTCTAAGGGGTGTGTCTATCACTTAGTCCGAGTTAATGACTATAGTGTTGAGATACCTCATATACAATCAGTCCCAATAATAAAAGAGTTTCCAGAAGTCTTTCCTGATGATCTTCCCGGAGTCCCTCCTAAGAGAGAGATAGATTTCGATATAGATATTCTTCCAGATACTCATTTTATATCTATTCTGCCATATAGAATGGCACCAGTAGAGTTGAAAGAGCTTAAAGAGCAGTTAAAGGATCTCCTAGATAAGGTCTTTATTTGACCAAGTGTCTCACCTTGGGGTGCTCCGGTCTTATTTGTGAGAAAGAAAGATGTTTCCCTTAGGATGTGTATAGATTACCGTCAGTTGAACAAGGTTACCATCAAGAACAAGTACCCTCTTCCAAGGATTGATGATCTTTTCTATCAGCTTCAGGGTGCTTCTTGTTTTTCAAAAATAGTCCTCAGATCTGGCTACCATCAGTTAAAAATAAGGGAATATGATATTCCCAACACAACATTCAGGACCCGTTATGGTCATTATGAGTTTATGGTCATGTCGTTCGATTTAACTAATGCACCTGCAACGTTCATGGACCTTATGAATAGAGTTTTCAAACCTTATTTAGATATGTTTGTTATCATCTTCATTGATGACATACTAATCTATTCAAGGAATGAAGAAGATCACGCTAGCCATCTCAGAATAGTTCTTCAGACTTTGAAATATAAGGAGTTATATGTTAATTTCTCTAAATGTGAGTTTTGACTTGAGTCTGTGGTGTTCTTGGGCCACATAGTTTCCGATGATGGAATTAGAGTTGATACCCAAAAGATTGAAGCAATGTAGAAGTAGCCTAGACCCGCATCTCCAAGTGATATTAGGAGTTTCTTAGGTTTGGCTGGCAATTATAGAAGGTTTGTCAAAGGGATTCTCGTCCATTTCATCCCCTTTGACCAAATTGACTCAGAAGACAATTAAGTTTTAATGGTCTGAAGCTTGTGAGAAAAGCTTGCAGGAATTGAAAAAGAGGTTGACTACTGTCCCAGTTTTGACCTTACCAGAAAGTACGCAAGGCTTTGTTGTCTATTGTGATGCGTGTAGAGTTGGTTTGAGTTGCGTGTTAATGCAGAATGGCAAAGTCATAGCTTATGCCTCCAGACAGTTGAAAGTTCATGAGAAGAATTACCCAATCCATTACTTAGAGTTGGCTATCGTAGTAAATGCTTTGAAGATATGGCGTCATTATTTGTATGGTGTTCATGTTGATTTATTCACTGATCACAAGAGTCTTCAATATGTGTTCACTCATGAAGAGCTTAATCTCAGACAAATGAGGTGGTTAGAATTACTCAAGGATTATGACATAAGTATTCTTTACCACTCGCGTAAGGCTAATGTTGTTGATGATGTTTTAAGCAGGTTCTCTATAGGTTGTACTGCCCATGTTGAGGAGGGAAAAAAAGATTTAGCGAAAAATGTGCATAGACTTGCACGCTTAGGAGTCCGACTAGTGGATTCCACAGAATGAGGAGTAGTGGTGATAAATGAGGCTGAATCTTCATTAGTGTCAGAAGTGAAAGAAAAGTAAGACCAAGATCCAATTTTGCTTGAATTGAAGGCAAATGTTCATAAGCAAAAAGTATTAGCTTTTGAACAAGGGGGAGATGGAGTATTGAGATATCAAGGTAGGTTGTGTGTACCAATGATGGATGGACTCCAAGAGAGGATCATGGAGAAAGCTCATAGCTCCAAATATTCCATTCATCTGGGTTCCACAAAGATGTATCGTGATTTAAGAGAGGTATATTGGTGGAATAGTATGAAGAAGGGCATTGCAAAATTTGTTGCTAAGTGCCTAAATTGTCAACAAGTTAAAGTAGAGCACCAAAGTCCTGGTGGTTTGGCTCAGAATATAGAACTTCCGGAATGGAAGTGGGAGATGATTAATATGGACTTCATCATAAGTTTACCAAGGTATTGCAGGCAGCATGATTCTTTTTGGGTGATTGTCGACAGAATGACAAAATCAGCCCACTTTTTGCCGGTAAAGGCTACTCATTTGGCAGAAGATTATGTTAAGTTGTATCTTCAAGAGGTGGTAAGACTTCATGGGGTTCCGGTCTCCATTATTTTAGATAGAGGTGAGCAATTTACTGCACAGTTTTGGAAGTCATTCCAAAAAGGCTTGGGTTCAAAAGTGAACTTAAGTACTGCCTTTCATCCTCAGACAGATGGGCAAGTAGAGCGCACTATTCAGACCTTAGAAGATATGCTTAGGGCTTGTGTGATTGATTTCAAAGGGAATTGGGATGATTACCTACCTCTTATTGAGTTTGCTTACAACAATAGTTACCACTCGAGCATCCAAATGGCTCCTTATGAAGCTCTTTATGGGAGAAGAAAAAGATCTCCTATTGGATGGTTTGAAGTTAGTGAAGCAGGGTTGATAGGACCAGATTTGGTTCATCAAGCTATGGAGAAGGTGAGAGTGATTCAAGAGAGGTTAAAAACGACACAGAGTCGTCAGAAATCCTACACTGATGTTAGGAGAAGGGAGTTAGAGTTTGAAGTAGATGATTGGGTATATCTTAAAGTTTCACCCATGAAGGATATTATGAGGTTTGGTAAGAAGGGGAAACTTAGTCACCGGTATATTGGACCTGATCAAATATCCAAGAGGATTGGCAATGTAGCTTATTAGCTGGAGCTATCACAAGAATTAGTCGAGGTTCATCTAGTGTTTCACATCTCTATGTTGAAGAAGTGCATGGGCGATCCTTCATTGATCATACCAACTGAATATACTGGGATCAAGGATAGCTTATCTTACGAAGAGATTCCGATTCAAATTCTAGATCGTCAAGTTCGCAAGTTGAGAACAAAAGAAGTAGCATCAGTCAAAGTCCTTTGGAGGAACCAATTTTTTGAAGAAGCTACTTGGGAAGCTGAGGAGGATATGAAGATATCCACCTCTCTTTGAATCCGGAGAAGTTCTGAATTAAGGTACTAATCCTTTCTTAGTATTTATTTATAAGTTGGCATGTTGTTTTGCATTTGCTTGTGGGTGCTTGAACTGAATGTTGCATGCTACACCCTTAGCCTAGTAAGAGTAATCTCATTCAAGGACGAATGTTCCCAAGGGGGAGATATTGTAACATCTCGCAATTTGAAATAACTAGGAAGAAGCTAATAATTGGAAATAGTCATTTTTGGAAAGAATGAAAATCTGGAAAATTTGTTAAGTTAGAATAAGTTGAGTTTTGGCTAACTTCAAACTGTCATAACTTCTAGCTCAGGATGAGTTAGAGATACTTCCAGATATGGTAGGACATATCTTGGAATTATCTTTCCAACGCCGCTGAGTTTGCACGATTCCGAGTTCGTATGAGTGTGTTATGCCCTTTGGAAGTTGGGTTGTTGGAATAAGGAAAGTCCAATCCGGATTTTGAAATGGTAGTTTGGTCTTTTCCTTGCCCAATTATTTTATTTCGTATTTGGTAATTAAGTTAGGGTATAATCAGAATAAGATCAGTTTACGCTTTTTCCAAAATATGATAGGGCATGGAGAAAAGAGAAAAGAAGAGGAGAAAGGAGAAGAGAAGCAAGATTCATCAAGATCGCTGAGTTTAGCTTGTGGATTTCGTCGGGGGTGATCCCTACAAGGTATGTGAGATCACATAGCATTGTATTAGTTCACCCACATGCCAACCATGATTCAATTCAGAGAATTTAAGTCTTTGAAAGTTTAGAAATTGAGTTCTTGATGAACATTGTAGAAGGTTTCATTTGAATTCTTATGGGTCGTGTTGTTGAAGTTTCTTGCGTTTTGATTCATGTTTTTCGGGTGTAATTTCAGTTTCAATCTACCATATGTTGAGAGTATAAACGATTCTAAGTGTTTGGAGAAAGAACTAAGTGAAATTAGAAGGTTTAGAATTGAAAAACGAAGAAGAAAATTCGGGATTTTCTGGGGAAGGGGATGGGGAGCCGCGCCTCGCCTCTTAGTGTGCCCCAAAACGGGTCTCTGAATGTGGGGCTCTGGGACAACGCACCAGCTAGAGTTCCCCAACTTGTTCTCTGAATTTTGAGGGATGGTGCCACGCGCCTCTCAGAGCGCCAGGGACACTAGTTCTCCCCATTCGTTCCCCACCTTTTCGTACTTGTTCCTTAGCAATGTACCTATGTTTTCTAGTTGATTCCAACACTCTAAGGTACATCTAAACATCGTGAAATCATCCATAAACATGAGATCATGAACGTTGAATCCATAATCCAATTCAAGGAAAGTCAAGAGAAGTTCTTAGAGTTTTCCAAAAGTCTTTTCCAAATGTTTTAACTTTGTTTTAAGACTTAAAGTTCAAGTTGAGTAAAGAGTAAAGTTTGGAGTTCATTTCTTCAAAGGTATATAGGGACTATGTATTCCCAAAGGGTTTAAAATGATTTCACATTTAAACAAGAATGGAAACCTCGATTTCCAAAGAACCTTCGGGCTAGTTTTCAAAAAAGAGTAATCGCTTTCTAAATGAAGCAAGAGAGGAAACTTTGATTTCCAAGATAGCCTTTGAGCTAAGTTTTTGAGCACTAATCTCAAATCACATAAAGAAGTATGTTTTAAAAATAAGAGCTAATATTATATTTTTAGGGAGTAGTATTGAGCACCGATATGGGGGAGAGTTCAGAAAACTCATAGACCCCATAAACCATATAGCTATCATGGGTAGAAAAGGGTAATACTTTTTAGATGATTCCTTTGGTACTTTTTAGCATAGACTAGTGGATCCACTTAGTATCATCACAATAGATCTTAAGTGATGGTTGTCGGTTAGAGAAACTCCCACAGAAGTAATTATATTTTTATATACACAGTTTATTGTATTTTTAAAGACATTTCAGAGTTATATGTATCTTTGCATACACACAGAGTTGACATCATGTTTTAAACAACTTTTCTTTATATTGCACTTGTTTTAAACTGCTTTATATTGAAATGAGTTCAGTTATGTTGAATTGAGTTGAGCCAGGTAAGTTCTTCAGTTCCTTTCAAGCTTATGTCTTGTTTTAGAATTCCCTTCGCATACTCGTACATTCAATGTATTGATGCCTTTTGGCCAGCATCTTATTATGATGCAGACACAGGTATCTAGGATCGCATCCAGCGCATCGTTGATCCAGTGAGCACTCCAAAATCAGTTGGTGAGCCTCCTTGCATTCCGGAGGACTCCTTTTTATTTCTTTCAGTTATTTTATTAGTTCATTAGGATGTCGTGGGGTTTGTCCCGACATCCATCTCAGTTGTTTTAGAGGCTTCATAGACAGCCAGATGTTAGTTCTTTAGTCTTTTCATTGTCATTATCTTATGTTAAGACTTGAGTTTGCCTTAATGGCTAGTTGAATGTTTCTTTATAACATTCTAGTTTATTACATAGACTTGTCTTTGTTGAATTAAGTCTTCCGCTAAGTAAGTAAGCTAGGCCAAGGGTTTGCTTGGGGCCAGCAATGGTTCTCGAGTGACAGCCACATCCATGGTGTAGGCTCGGGAAGTGACACATAACCTATCTATTAGCTTATCTAGAAGCTTATAATGAGTCTTGCTCAAAAATATTTTTCTAAAACATAAATGGTTGTGAGACTATGCGCAAATCTATGAGACGAAGCTCAAATCTTTCTTTATAAAACCATATGCTGAAATCTCTTTCTAAAACATATCTTTCTAATCATGAGAAAGTTTTCTAGAACATGTATAACTTGTAGATTCTCAAAATAGCTTTCATAATAATATAAAGGCTCTAAAATCATGCTTTAGTATATAAGCTTCAAGAATCATGGACAAAATCATGTCAAGAACTGATAAGAATGACAATGGAAAAATCTTGCTCAACATAAAAAGAGACACAATAGAAAAAATTCATAATCACGATTAAGTAAGTTCAAGAAATAATGCAATTGACTCATAAAAATGGTGAATTTGAAAGTGGGCTTATAAATCCTAACCATATAATTGAATTCTTGAAAATTTAGGAATTTTAGACATTAGGTTGAAAGTAATTCCTGATTAGAGTGCTACATACCTTAATCGCTCCAATTACCGAAGAAAAGTGTGATCTTGGAAGAAGAAGAACCGCAAAACCTTTCTCAAACCTTGGAGATGAGTTCTTGAAGAGCTTTCTTGAAAATTTATGAATTTCATGAATAGGAGATATTAATTCGTGTTAAGATGAAGAAATTATGATGTTCTTTGGTCAAATATTACCTTGGAAGATGGATGAACCTTGGAGAAAGTTAGTTTCTTGAAAACTTCTCTTTCTATGGTAAATTTATGGAGTTTCTTGAAAACTTCTCTTTCTAGGGTAAATTTATGAACTAGGCAGGTGAACTACGTCTTAGAGGATTATTAAAAGACCCCCATAGGCGTGCAACCATACAAGAAGGCAGTAGTTTCTGCCTTGGTGCGATAGCGCGTGGAAAATGCATCAGGTGTGCGGCAAGACAATGTCCAGTAAAGTGGACATAACTTTTTACCCCGAACTCTAATTGATGCAAGCTTGGTGGCGTTGGAAAGAAGAGTTATAGACCTTTAGTTTGATAGGTCATGAACCACCTAATTCATTATATGCTAAGAGATATGGTCGTTTGAAGTTCGCCCTTGCATGAACTAATGTGGAATACTTAGCCGGTAAGAAGGTCTTAAACTTGGCTTGGTGTTAGAGGTTCCTTATGACCCTAAATCACTTTTGATACCCTTTCTATACTTGATAAAGAACCTTAAAACATATAAGAAAGTAGGACATCACCCGGTTCAAACTCATATACTTATGGCGAACGATTCACATTCTAAGAGTAGAGTTACGAGGTGTTACATATCAAGCCAATCGAAATTGTTAATTAATAGCCTCAATATATCTTATTTTATTCAAAAGTTAGTTTTATATATGGACACATAAGTAGGAAAGCTATTTTTCCTAATTAGTCCAGCAACGCACATTGAGAAATTTAATAGTTTGATGGAGGACTATTTTAATAAGCAGAAATATCTTGATGATATTTATTTACACTTAAAAACATACAGCTAATCACTGCTTAACTCAAAAAAGAATAGAATTTGTATATTTTGCACACCAAATATGATGTGACATATCACATATTATATGTCATTCACGGGCAGAGTTATTAATTTAATGAATGATGTGCAAAATAAAAAAATATAGATTTAAGATAATTAATATAATATCTCGCCTTATAAAGAGCTAAATTTAGAAAGAGACAAATCTGAAATTTTACAAGTTATGCTTAAGTTGCCATAAACCATGTAGCCAATGTGGGTAGAAAGGGTCATACTTTTTAGATGATTCCTTATTGCTTTTTAAGCAGGAGTTCTATACCCCAACAAGGTATAGGACAGTTCTGGCAACGTGGGCGAGACGGTGCATCATCACATAACTCATAGTGATGGTTGTCGGTTAGAGAATCTCCCAAACAGAGTTTATTTTGTATTTTTACATACAAACTGAGTTATATTGTATTTTCCAATACATTGAGTTGTTATCTATTGTTTTAAAAGATTTTCTTTATATCGCATCATTGTTATTGCTTTTATATTGAAATGAGCTGAGTTGATTGAGTTGAGACGAGGTAAGTTATTTCTTCAATTCCAATTCAATCTTATGTCATGTTTTAGTTTTCCCCTTGCATGCTCGTACACTCCATGTACTGACGTCATTTAGCCTGCATCTTTCATGATGTAGATACATGTAACCAGGATCATCAACCAGCGCTTCGTTGATCCAGATGAGTTCCAGAGTTGTTTGGTGAGCCTCCTTGCTTTAGGAGGATCCCTTATTTATCTTCAATTATTTCAGTTTGTTAGGATGATCGAGGGTCTTTTCCCGACATCCCTCATAGTATTAGAGGCTTCATAGATAGATAGACAGTAGTAGTTCATGAGTCTTGTTCATTTCAGTTGTTATGTTGAGACTTGAGTTGCCTATTTCTGGCTAGTTGAATATTCTTATATATTCTGAGTTTATCTTTTTAGACATTTGAGTCATGTTTATCTTTTGAGTTTATCTTATATTGAGTAAGTCTTCCGCTGAGAGTTGAGCCAGGCCAAGGGTTTGCTTGGGGCCAGTAATGGTTCTCGTGCTGGCCACGTCCAGGGTGTAGGCTCGGAGAGTGACAATTAACATTTAATGTCTTACCTCATATAATTTTTTAGTGAAGAGTATGCACCAGACCATCCTTTGTCTAAGGTGGCTTGGCCATAATGCCATTGAACACCCCACATTATATGTCAATTGGCTTGAATTTCTTAAAATGAGAAAATGGATTTTTTAATGGAAATAAGTAAAACAAGTTTCATAAGTGACATTCCACCTCTTGACCATCTCACTCCCCACCTGATCCCTTCCCTACAGTGTTTTGTTAGATAATCATCATATATTATATTATTATACTATATAAGTGGGAAGAATGTTAGGCAAAGGTTAGATTACTATTTTTCCCTTATACTAAATCATAATCTAATTAATTAAATATGAGTAAATAAATTTCTATTTTATAGTATAGTCTAAATTACTCTTAATTTAAAAGTTGAAAAGTTTAAAAAGTAATTACATTTTGTTATATATAACTATTAAATGTAATTATTTTTTTAAACTTTTAAACTTTTAAATTAAGAGTAATTAAGACTATACAATAAATCAGAAATTTATTTACTAATATTTAATTAATTAGATTATAATTTAGTATAGGGGGGAAATAGTAATCTAATATATATATATATATATATATATATATATATATAAAAAGAGAACGTTAGGCCCACCTCTGGGCGCCACCACAAATCAGAATTCCCTTTTACATGAAAAGTTGTGACATTTATGAAGAGTTGTGACTTTTATGAAAAATTGTGATTTTTATGAAAAGTTGTGACTTATATGAAAAAGTAGCGACTTTAATGAAGAGTTGCGGCTTTTATGAAAAGTTGTGACTTTTATGAAAAGTTGTGACTTTTATGAAAGGTTGTGACCTTTCTGAATGGTTGCAACTTTTCCAAATAGTTGTAACCTTTCTGATAAGGCACAATAAACATTTGTTCACACTACCCTTTGTTGTCTATAAATAGAGGGATTTCCTCTCATTTTAAAACAATGAAAATTCTGAACCTCCTCTTCTTCTTTTTCTTCTTCTTCTTCACAATTAAATATTTGTGTACTTTGTTCCTGTTGAGTGGCTCACTGACACCATTGTTTATGTTACAGATCATGATATGTATTTTTATAGTCATTAATTTATAATTATATTATTGAAGATAAATGATAATATGTAATAATTTTCATTTTCCTTTACATTGTTAATATTTGTTACTATGTAATCTTGTATGTAGGACAATATAGTGTTTTAGTTTTAATGACTGATAGGTTTTAAGTATTATTTTACTAATTCTGTGATATTAAATTTCCACGTGAAATGCGGGTAATTTTAATATATATATATAAAATTAATCATACTCATCAAAAGTTGGAAATAAAAATATGTTTTTCATTAACTTTTAAAATTAAACTAATAGACTTCTAAACAATATACATTGAATCTGATTGTAGAAAGTTGTTCCATATTCTCACATTTATTGAAAGTTTCAATTTCTTAGTTATTACATATAATTAGTTCAATTAAAATGTTTAATTCCTCTCATCTTCCATGGAAGTAATATCATAACCTTTTCATATTCTTTACAGGATTCTATATATTTGGACAAAAAAATTTATACTATTCAATCACATAGTCAAATGATCTATCAAACTCTAAGTAAAAATCATCTTATTAGTTCTATATTCACAGCTTCTACAAGCTTTTCATCGTCATGCATTCATCACCCATTTCCTACTTTTGGGGTTCAGTTACAAAACAATATTAAGTTTTGAGTTTAAAAATTATATTGCTTCATTGTGGGAATGTTGGAGGCAAAATACAATATGGTCCTTCTTTCGATTTTGATAATGCCTTTATTTGAGTATCAAGAACAGGCCAAAAACAATTACATATTTATGTATAAATATTCTTAATTATTTTTTGATTTATATGATGAAACTTCTATCAAGATGGGTTGTATCATTAAATGTGTCTTTTTAAACTAATGTTCCTTAGTTATCTTGCTCAAAAGATCCTTCCTCTTGTGTGTATATATATTTGCACTTTATTTATTGGTTTTGTATTTTATGATAAGTTTTTTGGGTTGCAATTATTTTCGTTTCTTAATAGATTTTTGGTGATGATCTCTTGTATAAAGTGAACAGAAAATATTAGTCCACTTCACTTTTGTGTTTCATCATCTTATAATTCTTATAAATTTATGTAAAATCAATTTATTGATCATTTTTTCCCTCATTAACATGGTAAATATATATTCATTCTTTGTGTCTTTATTAATCTTGTTAGATATGTTTACTAAGTCCATTAATTTCTTAAATTTAGAGCAAGAGTTCATCACTACATCACATACTATATGCTATATTATCTTAATTAGTTTTATATTTTTTCAATATTTTTTTATTTTGCAAACATATAACCAAAATTAAATGAAAAGAATTAATTGACATTGATACATTTGCATAGAACAACATATACAAAAGAAATGTACTTGATAATTATCAACGTTAGATTAGGTGTATACAAATTTGTATGATAGTAAAGAATAAACGTGCAATGCACGTTTTCAGAACTAGTATATAAATATTCTTGGAAAATCTACTAAAATACACACAAAAAAATAAAACAAAAAAAAATGTACCACATTATTCTTGAATGAAGAAAAGGTGTTGAATTGGTAAATAGTGATTAAATCCCTTTCATTGGAAATTTGCTGAGATTTCTTCAAACTTGAGGAGATTTGAATCGAAATTGATTTTGTCTCGAAATTGTTTATCGCCTCAACATATCTTATTTTATCCAAAATTAGTGCAGCAAAACACGTTAAGAAATTTAATAGTTTGATGAAGGCCTATTTTAATTATCAATAATATCTTGATGATATTTTTTTACACTTAAATGGTGATTATAGCGGTAGTGATCGGTGATTGTTGTGGTACTAGTAGTTGGTGTTGATTTATTGTAAATGATGACAAGTAATGATTGTGGGCGAGGATGGTGGCCAATGACGACAGTAGTTAATACTCCCTCCGTTTCACAAAGAATGACCTAGTTTGACTTGACACAGAGTTTAAGAAAATAAAGAAGATTTTTGAATCTTGTGGTCCTAAATTAAAGTTATGTCAAATGTACAAAATTGTCCTTTAATCTTGTGGTCTTAAACATGTCATGTGGAAAACTGAAATTAAAATGTTACCAAAAAAAGAAAAAGGTCATTCTTTTTTAAACAGACTAAAAAGGAAAGGAGGTCATTCTTTTTTAAACGGATGGAGTAATAGTGAGTGATGGTTGCAGCGATGAATGAATAGAATGAGTAAATCGTCATTTTTGTTGAAATCTTCGAATAAACATCTTAACGATATTAATATTTTGTTATAGATCTTAATTATTAACATATATTAAATCTTATTAAGTGTTTGGAACATAAAGAATAATACATTCAATTAATGGTTAAAATCTTAAGGCGAAATTGTCTAATGAACCCTCGTACTTGTACGCGTTTTATTATGAATCATTTTACTTAACTCTTTATCAACTGAACCCTTAGACTCAATCCAAATAAGATTTTTAAACCCATCTTATCATGAGTGTAGTTCACTCTCCCTTAGATTGATGACATGTTAAATCCATATCACCCATATCAATGACATGTCATAATTATCTTTATTAACTATTTTAAAATTTTATTAACCAAAATTATTTAATAAAAAGTAAAACAATAAAATTTAAATGTATTCCTTAAAATAAAATTTTGAAACTCCTACATCTTCTCCCCCATTCCCACCTTAACACAGACAAAATCTACCGGAGAAACTCTTGCCGGCGAGACTACCTATACTCTTTTCCTCACCCGTCCTTCATCTCCGCCGTACACCCTCACTATTTTCCTTTCCTCCTCCTTCAACCATCACAAAACTACCAACCTAAGCAGCAGTCGCCGCCTCACCACCAGGTCTGGCCGAAATCTCTTCGTTGTCGTAACTAGATCCTCCAACCCTCACCGTGTCTCTCACTCTACTGCGAACCAGTTTTCTCCGACGAGCACCACCACCATCGACCTCTCCCTCTAGCAGTGAATCAATGGACTCAAGGAGGTTTCAATGCCAAGATCTCTTAAAGATGATGACAAGAGTATAGAAAGAAAAAAAAAGGTTGGGCATAGAGATAGCTGCAATGCTGGAGTGGGTGAAGAAGATAGAGACTTTTTAATTAATTTTTTTGTTTTTGTATTATTTTATTCTTTTACTAATATTTTTAAAACTGAAATCTAGTAGTCACTCGCCTTAATGAGTGTGAAGTCACACACTTTCGCCAACTCAGCCATCTTAAAGACACATAAGCGTGGTCAATGGTCAGAGGGGTTCGATAAATTGGGTTTTATTGAGTTTAAGGGTCCAGATGACAAAGGAGTAAGTAGAAGGGTTCAGAATACAAACTGATACAAGTATAAGGGTCCACCAGACCATTTCGCCAAATCTTAATAATCAATAACTAAACCTACAAACCAAAAGGTCTAGTAATTACACTATGAATAATTGAGACTAAGATTTTCATTAAGTGCTAATATATGAGGTGCGTGAGCCACGTACATATATATACACTACAAGAAAAAGGTGAATTAATGGGAATTTTTCTGGGGATTACTATGAAAATTTGCAGGAAAACAAATTTCTGCAGATTTTCATACTAATCCCTAGGAAAATCCCCATGTAATACACACTTTTGTTGCAGTCACACCTTCGATTTGCAAGTAGGGTATCAGCCCATCACAACTCTCGCCGACTTAGGATTCGCCTCATTGTCTGATCAAATTTTCTTAAGCTCAGTATCATCCGGCACTAAGCTCCATCCTATTGTCATCCCTAATAGTGATTCAAATCTTTTTGCAACGTGCATCATTCTAAGGGGACATGGGGTTGTAGGGATCCCTCAACGGACCCAATGAGCTGTACGTACATATTTGTTTTTAAAGTTGCACATGATTTGTACATAATTGAACAATCTATTTAAATACACAAATTTGTTTTTTAAAACAAAAAATATTGTGCCACACCATTCTTGAATGAAGAAAAAGTGTTGAATTGGTATTTAGTGATTAAATTCCTTTGATTAGTACCATGGCTAAGATTTCTTCAAACTTCAAGAGATTAATCAAATTTGATTCTGTTAGTTTTATATTTGGACATATAAGTAAGAAAGCTATATTTCCTAATGAGTGTAGCAACGCACGTTGAGAAATTTAGTAGTTTGATAGAGGATTATTTTAATTATCAGCAATATCTTGATGATATTTATTTACGCTTAAAAACATCCAGCTAATCACAGATCAACTAAAAAAAAAAAGTATATTTTGCATCCCAAATATGATGTAACGTGCCACACATTATATGTCGTTCACTTGGGTAGTTAGAATTTGACGAAGGGCTTATAAAATTGAATATATACTAATATTAATTAATATTTAATGGAGAACTTATACAAATTATACTAGTTTAAGAGTTAATTAGTTAGATACATTCTAGTTTGTTATATTATGTCTCTTACCAGGTTTTTGTGCCTCCAGATACGTCCAGATATATGTATCCCATATACATGGGGTAAGTGTAATTTGTTCTATATACATTGTATCCAAGTGGATTCGCATTACCTGGGATGCATAGAAAATCTCGCTCACCTCTCTCATGTGTATCTAGTAGCCCAAATACATGTGAATCACTCCAGATACATCCAAATATATGTATCTAGTGTGTATCTAGTGTGATTCGCATGTATCTGGGAAACATACGAATCTCGCTCACTTTTCTCCCAATCCCACTCGCCTCTCTCCCTATTTTGTGTAGTTTGTAACAAAAGTACATGTATTTAAGTGTAAGATACGTAGGAAACTCTTAATTAGTGGTAAGATACGTAAGATTTTGAATGTATAAGTAATAATAGTATATATGGTAGTAAAGTATGTTTAATTATACATGTAGTTTTCCATATTTAATCTACATACACTAGATAATTTTTTGGCGAAGATGGGTATCAACCCACTGTTTGTCTAAGGTGGTTCCGCTCATGATGTCTTTTAACACCCCACATTATATGTCGGCCAGCTTGAATTTTGAAAATAAGGAAAATGAACTTTTTAATGGAAGTCTATTAGGAAAAACAAGTTTCCTAAGTGATATTTAAAATTTATTATCTCCTTCTCACGTCCCCAATCCCCGCCTCTTGACCATCCCAACCCCGAACACCCAATCCCTGCCTTTTTATTCCCAATCACTTTAGCCAACTTTTTTCTCTCTATTGTTTAATAGGATTTGATCATTTGTTCCATTCACGTCAAGTTTAGTTGACATTTTAGATCATTAACTTAATTATCAAGGATTCTATAGCTGATTTGTTTTCAATTATTATGATTAATTAAGCTGGAGTTATATTAATAGATTTCATTAAGTTTAATACTATTACAATGATTCTTTCACATTATAGAGAGAATGAGGGATAATATAATTTTATTAATAATTGTTCACGTGTAACAATATATAAAGTCCCTTTCCCATACACAAATTTAGAGAAACCAAGTTTAGAGCAACAACTTATTATTTCATATCTTCCAGACTAGCTATCAGAAATCAAATTTGAGAATTATATTTTGGTTAATCTGGTAAGTGAAATTAATCACCCAATTATTTGTTATCGCGAATTTTAACTTTATTATAGATGCTTTTAATTAGAGTTATTAATTACTTGTTCGTTTTCTGTAGTACTACTATGGCAATAATATATATTCCCAGTAGCAGCACAATGTTTCCAATGCCTCAAAAAGTACTGAGACAAAATAGAGAGGTAATTTCAACGTTACGAAAATATCTTATTAATGTCAGAAATATATATATATATATATATATATATATCGATCTCCGGTCTAATAAATGTAGCTTAATTTTTGGTTCTCATTAGGTTGTTGTCCCTGAGGAAATCGGCCGCGCCAGAATGCTCACATTGAATCGGCCTAACCATTTAAATTATTTATCACGCGAAGTGGTATATATATTTATATACTATATGATAAAAATATATGTATAGTTATAAAATGGCTATGGCATGTTCACTTAATTATAATTTTTTTTTATATTAGGCATTAACGCTCGGGCAGAACTTTGAGAAATATGAGAAAGATGATAATGCTGATTTTGTAATTATCAAGGTAAGGACTAATTAAGAAGTATCTATTTTGCTTTACCATGATACCCTTTTAATTTGGTATTAGTTGACATATATGACCTCCAATTTTAGATGTGCACACGTCCTACGTGACATAATACATGTAGGACGCGCAAATTGTTCAATTATGAGAGAACACATAAAACCTCCTAAACTTGATCGCCGAACTTACTTTAGCATTTAAACTACACGGGTGTTTAAATATCTATCTTAGCATCTTTCAAGTGAATTTAATATCACCCTGAGATTATAACACCACTCTCACCCGCCACATCATAGCCACATAAGCGCCACATCATAGCTATGTAGGCACCACGTCATTAATTTTTATTTCATTTTAACTTAGTCACCATTTTTTCTTAAACACTTTTTAAAATTAATTACATCAATCAATTAATTTATAAATGCATAACCCCCCCCCCCCCCAACTCTCTTTCTTCTTCCTTGTTTTTTTACCATTTCAACCTTCAATACTTTCATTTCTTCTTCTTCACTATTCAACAATTATTTTTAAATAACTTTAAAGAAAGAAAATTCATTATAGTATTCACATTATCTTCTTCGAATCCTCCCCATGAATTTGTCCTTTTGAAGAATGTATTTTTTGAAAGTCATTTTTTTCTTGACAACTCAAATATGAAATAAAGATTGCATAAGAAGATTGATCCAAAAATGTGACTTGTTCTTTTATTTTCTATATTATAAAAATGTGACCAGCTTGGTCACACTTTGATTAGAAAAAAGAGAAGATAGTTTCATATTTTCTGCATTATAAAATAATAGAAAATTAAAATAGGTTATTCGAAATTTAAGAAAGTTTATATTTGTGAAATCAATATAAATAAATATAGAATGAATTCGACGTCAATAAAATGACATTGGTATTAAATTTTACAGATTATTAAAGGACTAGTATAATGAAAATAGTGGATAGAGGTGCGGATGAAGATGGAGGAAGAGGTATTTCAATGTAAAAAGAGGTGCATTGGGGAAGACAACAAAATGAAAAGAAAAAAAACTTACCGAAATTAAAAAAGGGGACCCACAAATTTACATTACCTCTAAATAAGAAAATTTAAATATTTTTTAAAGAGGTACTAATATATCAAGAAAAACTATTAAAAATATTAGTTATATATTGGTCAATAAAAAAAGACCATGTGTACGATTTTACAAAATTCAACTTTTTTTTTCTCATTTTTCAGGTGCTTTTAGGAGAGTATATTCACTCTCTCCATAATGTCACCCCTTAAGGTGATATTTAAATCACTTGAAAGACGTTAAGGGGGTATTTAGTCACCGTGTAATTTAAGTGCTAGAATAAGTTATGCGGCCAAATTTAAGAGAGCTTTTATGTGTTTTCTCCTCAATATATACATGTTTAAGTGTCTGATTTTATGTACTATACCTTTTATTTTAAATTCTCATTCATTTGCTCATATATAGGGAGCTGGTCGTACTTTTTCTGCTGGTGGGGATTTGCATTTGTTCTACAAGGGACGAAACACAAGTAACTAGTTCTAAATTTTCCCTTTATGTTTTTCATTTGTTACTATATATATATGTTAGAAACTATTGAATTATTAATTAATTACTACATGTTCACTTAAACTCATGAGTATACATGTATATTATATGAAGGGGATTCTTGCCTTGAAGGTGTTTATAGAATGTATTGGCTTTGCTACCACATTCATACTTACAAGAAACCACATATTGCTCTTGTCCATGGAATGTCTGTGGGTGGGGGTGCATCCTTGATGGCTCCAATGAAATTCTCTGTGGTCACTGAGAAAGCGGTCAGTACATATATCTGATTTACGTATAATTATCTTATAAATGACCTGATTATACGAATTAAGTCGATATTTAATTTCAAGTTGTCTAACATTTTTGTTGATCGAATTTTACAGTTTAGTTCCACTCCTGAAACAAATATAGGGTTCCACCCAGACTGCGGCTTCTCATATATGCTTCCGCGTCTTCCAGGTCGACTAGGTAAGCGCTAGACTTGACTCCTACCTCGTATATTAATACCGAATAATATGATACAAGTAAAAGAGAACCTCTCCAAAAATATGTTAATTAATTAAATGTATGTATGTATATATGTAGGGGAATACTTGGGCTTAACAGGAGAAAAACTAAAGGGTAAAGAAGTGGTTGCTGCTGGACTAGCCACTCATTTTGTTCCTTCACAGGTTTATCTCTAAGCTTTTCCTTTCCTTCAGATATTCACCATACACTACAACAAATACCAAATTTTTATATTTAGCGGTAATAATATAATATAAGTATATTTATAACCAACACTCTATATATATAAATGCCGCTAAAGGTTTTAGCAACTCTAAATATAATGACTCATGAATTGCCGCTAAATATGATATTGCCACGAAATATCTCTTTTGCTTATAAATTTTTTTTCAAATGTCAGAAATTATTTCAGCTAGAGAAGCGTTTGTTGAGCATAAAAAGTGGTGATGAGGATACTATTAGATCTGTCATCAATGAATTTTCCACAAATATTCATATTGATGAAAGAAGTATCTTGAACAAGTAATGTATCATATAATTAAATTATTATATTTTGAGCTTTTTCTTTGAGATGAGATATTAAGAGTAACATTTTTATTTTTTCCAATTTACGTGTAGGTTGTCCATAATCAATGAGTGTTTTTCCAAGGATTCTGTGGAGGAAATTATTGAATCATTTGTAAGAATTACTTTTTTTATTAGAAGCTACTCCTTTCTTCAAATTTATTATTACATGATACTTTTAAAATTTTGTACCAATAATCATTGCATACTAAGTTAAAAATTCAAATTTTTATAAATTTATTTTGATGTGGCTCATAGCATAACTTTTTGTATGGTTAACGTTTCAGGAAGCTGAGGCAAGCAGAAAAGGAAATGATTGGATTATGGCAGTGCTTAAAACCCTAAAGAAAGCATCTCCAATCGCATTAAAAATAACATTGAGATCGGTAATAAGTCCTTTATTATGCTTATTAAACAAGAAAAGGAACTTTATCAAGCGGCTCAAAACTCTATATACTTTATGGACAAAAAGAAAAAGAACCTTACTTTTTCCTAAATTATTTTTTAGATACGAGAAGGAAGGACACAAACTATATCTGAATGTTTGAGGAGAGAATTCAGGATTTCAATGAACATACAACGAGCCATAATATCTGGTGATTTTTATGAGGTAAGTTTACAAATTCTTTTAAGTAAACTCAATCTTATGTACTTGATATGTAGAAGTACACTTAATTTTCGATTTCTAATTTAAAGTTCATTGATATTTTTTATTTATGAAGGGCATAAGGGCTCAGATAATTGACAAGGATAAGTCTCCAAAGGTATGCACCTTTTTTTCTTTTAAGTATTAAATACATAATAGTATTTCTCAATATTGAATATTAATGTGTTTATTAAAATATTTCTCTTCATTTATATATAGTGGAACCCTTCAACTCTTGACAAAGTGCATGATGATCAACTTGACTTAATCTTCAAGCCATTTGAAGATCATGACTTGGAACTTCAAATTCCTGTAAAAGAAGAAGAAGAATACAGGTACAAATGAAGTCATATATTGCATTATATCGAACAATGGATTTTGCAATATTATTATTTAATTAGTCATTAATCTTGCATTTGATCTAATAATTAACAGGTGGAGAGGAAAATATGAAAATTCTAGCTATTCTCATCCCAACTAAGTGAACGTTCAAAAGGCCTCCCAATTAATATCGTCTCGTGGAAGTGTCCTTGTGTAATTTATTTTCTGTCATTAGTAACATACAACAAAGTATATAGTTATTTGTTACAAAAGGTATATGCAAGTGTACACGGTCTCCAAGAAATACAATGATTTGAAGTAGTCAGATATTGATCCCATGGCAACTTGATTTTACAGTTTATCAAATTCAATTGGAGTAATATATATTATCAATAAATCATGCAAGTGTTTTCATGACCACAGTCTTGTTTTTGTTTTATAAGCCAGCTATTGCAAAAAAATAAACTAATTAATTACTCTATTTTTAAACTAGCTAATGTTGAGACGTATATATATATATATATAAAGCTGAATGTGAAAACGATGATGTGGCACCTCTTAGATGCCAGGATTCCTATTTATCTATTATCTCAAATATTTAAATTATTTTCTCATACTAAATACAATATGCTTTACTATATTATATTTAATGTGTATAGCATTAATTGCATCGCCGTAATGGAAAGACAATCATCCTTCATGGAAAATAAAGGTTTAATTACAAATCGCCATAATTACGATTTCAGAAAAAATATTATTCCACTATCCTAATTCAAAACTTTTGCTCTTCTCCATGATATATTAAAAAGTATAACTCACCCGATAAAAGACTCTTTATTTTTCTTTAAATGAATTCTTTAAGTTACAACATTATATTATTAATTCTCTGTTACTTAATTATAGAATTCGAAAAGTTTTGCACTATTAAGATTTAAACACAACTACTCCAATATAAATAGGCCTACAATATGCATTCACTTCTCACCTTTACATGAAACAAATTTAAACTTTTTGCAAGAAGTAGGTAGGATAGAAAGAATGAGGCCAAAAAGATAAGGCCATAACAATTCAAAATTATTTTGTAAGCTCGAAACATTAGTATCGGAGCAGTCTTGTGCTTATGTAATAATGTTTGATCAACAATACATTATACAAAAATATTTCATGATACATTTCAAAATACCAGGCTTTTGCTAAGCGTATAATATTTCATTGATATTCGAGTGTGAGAAGAAGAAGAAGAAAGAAGAAAGAAGCAGGAATTGGAACTTTTGAAGAAGTTTTTAGCCTTAATCTACAATTAATTTGATTTATTTTTCAATTCCATGTAGCTATTTTTCTTCTTGTATGTTGTCCATCTTTGACCTATTGAAATATTTTAAATATAAATGACATTTCGATATTGGGGTATTTTGCATACAATATTAGATGGATTATATCATCCAAGAGCTTAAACTAAGAGGAAAATACTTCAAAGAACGAACTTGCAGGCCCTCAAGATCCTTTTCAAGTTTGAATTTGTTCATTTGGAATCTGGGGAAAAAACACTATAACAAACAAAGAGAAATAAGAAAATATAAACATAGAGTTGTCAAGAAAAAAAGTATGAAAAGAAATGGATCCATGTAATGTCGAAATTAAAGTATAATTTTTAAATAATAATTCATTCATTTTGTTTCATAAATAGTCATCTATAGTTTGTTCCATAAATAGTCATTATAGTTTGTTCCATATATGCTCTTCCTAAATTTATAGAGAATAATGATAATTATTTAAATGGAATGATTTTTTTTAGAAGGCGGGATATTTTGAAATATTACGTGGAGAAATAGAAAGGAAATTAACTCTTATTTAAGAGGAAGTTTTGGGAATTATGGTAGTAATTAGGAAAGGCTCATAATTAACGTGTGAGGATGAAGGAAAAAGAAATAAAAATAGAAAAAAACACATAAAGGAAAAAGTAAGAAAAAACTAAGGAATTCCAAAGATTTGAATTTGATTGTATCATTTTATTTTATTTTTGGTTTTCTATTTTTCATTCTTACTTCACTTTTATATCATAAATTCATATAAAAAATATATTAAAAAAATGACTGTATGCAAATAATTAGTTCTTTTTATAAAATAATTTGAATTTTTTTTGTTATAATTATAAAAAAATTGTCCTTTTTATGCATTCAACCACATAAATTTTGCGATGCTTCCAAAATAACAAAAAGACTCAAACTCGCAATCTTTAGATAAAGATGAGAAGAATTGAAATCTCATCACAATTATATTTAATAACTTATGTGCTTTGATTAAAAAAAAAATCAGCAATCTCTTAGTTATATTAGTCACACTTTTTTTTCTTCCTTAACCATTTCTATTGAGTCTTAGTTTTTTAGTTATTTATATGTACATTTTTCTTTTTTCCCCATATTTTTTGCTAATTCTTTACATTTTATATTTTCTCTATTCATGTGTTGTATTAAAAAGAGCTGTTTTTTTAATTATCTTAATTACACTTTTTATTTGGTCATGATCAATAGTTTTAAAGAAAAATACTTATACAAATGTAAAGATATATGTTCTTTCCTTTTTTTTTTGTCTTACATGAGTTTTATAATACACAATTGATAAGAAATTTAAAGGTGAAATTATTTATGGGACAGAAATGCTTATATACTACGTATATCGTGAAATACTTTTTGGGCAAAAAACTTAAGTATACAACTTAATAACTTTAATTACACGAATATAGCAATATTATTTTTTTTCAATTGAATAGAAATATTTATTTTTTCAAAACTGGAATTCTTATTAAAATAAAAAATAAAAAAATGTTTACCAAGTCACCCACAATTATTCATATCCCTTAAATTTCTCCAATTATTTTACCTTTCATGATTTACTCCAATTTGTTATATAGCATATCCCATAAAGAAAGGTTTCCTACAAAATAAAACTTCTGTTCCAAACTAAGATCGACGATCAAATATGCAGACCAATAATTTTTCAATTCTAATTCATCACAGCGGGCGTTGGGACTCATCAGGTAATCTTTTTGGTAGTAATTTCTTTGATTTTGTCGAATTTGGTGGAATATACATTCTTAAGATTTTGGTTAATGTTCAGGTGCAACGGTAAAAGGTATAATTATTAAATAGATATTAAGATTTAGCAATTGTTTGTGGAATATTAATAGGATTTTCACATAATCTGCGTTTTAATTATTTTTGGTATGTATTCGTTGTTTTATATTAACGATTTTGGTGTAATACAACAACATCATATGATTTTTGTTGTAATCTGATGAGCCGAATAAGTTTTTTTTTTTTTAAAATTAGGTTAAATTGATTAAAGCACCAAGTTAATATAAAATCATTAATTAAGTGGTTTAATTGATATGTTGTATGCCGAATATTAATAAATTTTATCAATAGTTTCTTTTGGTATGTGATATGGTGTACACATACCAACTTCAAGTTAAATTTCAGGTACATATTTTTATGTATTTAGTTGTATTATTTGGTATATAAAATATATTTTTCAAAAAAAAAATTGGTTAATTTTTTGGTGTATTTTATTTATCTGAATTGGTGTAGATAATAATTTGAAAATTTGTCATATGTGATCTAATACTTAATCTGGTATATTTGTTTCTATAAATTGGTGGTAAATTAATACTCTGATAAATGTGTTAGTGTATTTTTGGGTTAAATGTCAGATTACTTTTGATACGTCGATTGGTGTAATACATTGTATGATTTAACTGATTGTGTGAATTACCACAAATTGGTTTAGGTATGTGATGTGGTATTTATGCTGATATATTTGTTTCTAGTAAATGATACCAAATTAATACTATGATGTATGAGTTGGTGTATTTATTGGTTAAATACATAATATCATAATTTCAAAATACGTAATAAATTATTGATGTATGAGTTGGTGTATTTATTGGTGTAATAAATTATTTGGTGTAATTGATGGTGAAAATTTTGGTGAAAACTTTGGTGCATATTTTGGGCAATTACTAAAATATATTGATAACTGTCTTATATACCATCGAATACCAATGTAACTACCAAACTGTTTAAATTGATGAGTGTATAAAATTCATTCTGCAATTTTTTTAAAATCATATATATATATATATATATATATATATATATATATAAAGGAGAAACATAGACAAGGTGATGTGGCACCTCTTTATGATCTCCATTCTTATTTATCTTTTATCTCCTATTTTTGACTTTTTTTTAATTTCTTCAATTATTTTATTTGGTAAAAGCATCCCCTTAACTCATAGTTCCTTAATAAATAAATTCATAACTTATACATATATATATTACCTATTGTTAGGAAAAAAGAAAGAAAAAAATGCATTATCCATGAAAGTGAAAGTATTCAATTTTATATTTATTCTACATGATAGATAACTCAATATTATTAATAAAAATTCCATCAATTATTTTATTTTCTTATATTTTTCATATTATCTATATCGTATATACACATAAAATTTCATATATACAAGACGTTATGATACTTTTCTATAACAACTATTCATAACTTTTTTTTGTATTTTCTATTGACATCTTTCACTATTATTTTCATTTATTTGTTTTAAAGAATCTAATATCCATTATTAATAAGAAAAAATCAGATAAAGAATAAAAAATCTGATGTGATACCATTTTACAGTCAATATTTTTATTTATTTCTTTCTTAATTTTTTTTTTAATCTTTTGTTCCATTTATTTATTGTATTAAAAAACTATTGAAGAAGATAAGGAAAAAGATAATGTCCAGTATTACTATATATAATAAGTGGGAATATCTACTACTTAGCACATGACAAATGTTGGATGATATGTGTCACGACCCAAAAATGGATGTGATGGCACTCGTCGTATCCCACCAAGACAAGTCAGCCTAAACCCAATCATTTCGATAAAGTGCGAAAATAAAGCAAAGTTCAATAATAATTACTATTACAAAAACAAGTCAACTTAATTCAACTCCCAAAACCTGGTTGTCACGTGCACAAGCCTCTAATGTAAATACTAGAATTGAAATAAAATACGCAAGTCTCAAATGACGTTGTCTTTCAAGTAAAAACAAAATCATAAACAGGAGTAAGAAGGTTCGCTGAGATGACAAACAGCTACCTCTCAGATCTCCACAGAAAGCCTCGAAAACGAAGAGAATGGAAGGTATCACGAAGATCCGGGCTCGTAACCTACAAAAGATTGTAGAAGCA
>JAJOOI010004270.1:0-50482 GCA_029582585.1 Solanum bukasovii
TGGTTCACCCATTGCCATAAAGAAAATCTTTTCTGTTTCATCTTGATCATATTTAAGTGCATCTTCACAACTCCATGATCCAAGACTCTTTGGTTGATCATTCTTTCGTTGGCCTCTTCTTTTGAGCTCAGGACATTTTTTTCTAATATGACCAGGCGTTCCACAGTAGTAGCATCGGTCATCATGTTTATGATTGTCATTGTTTCTGTAGTCTTGTTGGGGCATTTGTCTTCTCTGCAAAATTTGTCTAACTCCTCTATTTATGAGAGCCATTCCTTCACTTTGGGATTCATCGACTTCTTCCTCGACCAGCTGTAAAGGCGACATTTTTCTTTTTATCATCCTTTTTGTATCTGTTAATATGATTTTGTTCAAAGGCCATCAGATTTCCACGAAGTTCATCGTTGGTCATCTTTTGCAGATCCCTATCTTCAAGAATAGTAGCTTTAGCTTCCCAAAATTTTGGAAGACTCTTGATGAGTTTTCTGACTTGTAATCTATTAGAGTACACCATTCCCAGAGATTTCAGTTCGCAAACTATTTTGCTGAATTTTGAGAACATGTCCTGTACATTCTCATCATCTGCCTTTCTGAACAATTCATATTCATTCACTAGTGAGCTGATCCAAGCTTCCTTTACCTTGCTAGTTCCTTCATAAGTTAATTTGTTTTTGTCCCACATTTCTTTTGCGGTTTCACATGTTGAAATCTTGTCGTATTCAGTTCCACTAACTGCACAATATAACAAACTTATTGCTCTCATGTTAGCTTGGATTACCTCTTGTTTCTCCTTCGTGATGTCAAAGGATTCTGGGTCAAAAGACATATTAGTGGTGTCTTTTCCTGTGAGTCCATGGACGGACTTTCACACCTTTTTGATAACTATCCATGCCTGAAGATCATTGAGGTAACATAAATTCTAAATTTGTCTTTGCAGTGAGAGTAGTGTTGACCATTGAAATAATGTGGTCGGTTTGACAAGTGTTCGTCTTGGAGGAGAGTACCAGGAATTTGATAGTTTGCCATATATCTTTCCTCACGCGTGTTTAAACAATTTTTTTGTGAGACCTTCTCTGATACAATCCTTTAGTTGCCTTCCTGGATGGAGAAGTCTACTCACCTGCAAGTTAGTATCACAATATAAAATAAAGTAATGACATGAAGTAAATCGACACACAATATTTTTATAGTGGTTTGGAACACCGATGTGGTGCCTACTACCAGTCTCCTTGGGTTACAAGGATTTCCGTAAGAGCTTGTTGAGAACTTAAGCATTACAGAATGCTAGAGTTGAGAGCCTTGTCTTATATGCAAATCATATCTTCTTCTTTGACACAATCTCTACTTGTATAACCTACACTCAGATCTTTCTTTCTCTTTTCATTTCAATTGTTGACTCAAGTGTGTACAAAGTTTTATGAAAGATAAAAGAATATTACAATATAAGCTCAAGTGAAGTGAGTACTTCACAACTAAGTCTAGGAGAGGATTATATAGTGTTTGAGGATTGCTTTTTTTAAGGAATAACCCAAGGGTATTTCAAATCAAGGACCCTAGCTGAGTCCTTGATTTCAGTTGGTTGATTCATGCCATATTAGATATGTGTATGAGCAAGCTGATTCCTTCCTTCTTTAGAGATCTTCTTGTGATTTTGATTATCTTCCTTCTCTTGAAGATATTTATGTGATCTTGATACTTTGCTTATTTTCCATCTTTGCAGATCTTCTTGTAATCTTGATTCTCTTCCTTCTCTTCAAGATATTTTTATGGTCTTGAAACTTTGTTGATTTTCCTTCTTTGGAGATCTTCTTGTAATCTTGATTCTCTTACTTCTCTTGAAGATATTTGTGTGATCTTGATACTTTGCTGATTTCCTATCTTCTGTATCATAGTCAGAAGCTAGGATTTTTCTTTCCTTTCTTTTGTTGCTTTAGTAAGTGCAAATTGATTTCTTCCTTTCTGTCAGTACTTTGATATCTTATCCTTTCTTTTTGAATTTCTTGACTACGAATTTATCAACATATTGGATGAATATTTCATTACCAAAAGTAATTAGTTATATGAGGCTATCAGTTGGGTCTTTTCCTAATTAATTAGTTCCTATGCTATGTCGTTTAGGTTAAGTTTAGGACCCCTATATAAGTCTTTTTACCCCCTAATTCACCCCATTCACTTCGTTCTTCCAAATTCACAAAAGAAAACCAAATATCCTCTCAAATAATTCTCTCTCTAGAACTTGAAGAAGAAGAAGAAGGATTCACCTAGGGTTTAAAGCTAAGGTCTCAATTTCTCCATTGAAGTCTAGCATTTGGATTCAAGGTATGATAGTTTTAATCCATGGATTTGTTCCATCCATGGAGTTCCCAAATTCCTTTATTTCAAAAGGCAGAATTCCCCAATTGAGTTAGGGTTTTCTTCAATTGGAATGGGTTCTTTTCATTATTTGTTTAAATGATTGGATTATGATTTTGTATGCATGAATTGATGGAATACTATGGTTGTAAAATGTTTCCCCTATGAACGCTTGTAATCCCCATGTTTTCAAGTTATTAATTATATGATGTGGGATTTTGATCTTAAATGAGGAGTTTTATGAAATTAAGCATGTAATACTAGTTTTACATGAATTAATAATGAAATCCATACCTAACCCATGTTTCCTAAGCATTGATGATTGAAAGTGGGTTTTAAACCTCAAGTGGTAAATTATGGATTTATGCATTTTCTTATGAAATCTATGTAAATGTTTTAAAGGTGATTTGAGAGTAAATACCAATGATGATGATCATGATGTGTTATTGAAAGTATTTTTCTCATGTACACATAAACGCAAGATGTGAAAGGTTTTCTCACATAGAAAAAAATCTTAGGTTGAAAGGCTTTCTCACCTAATTGAATCAAAAAGTAAGAGCTATCCTAATGAATTTAGCTTGGATTGGTTGTCCAAGGACACCTTTTCATGGATAATGAGAATAAGTAAGAAAATACTATTCCATGGGATTTATGCTTAGCACTGAGAGGATATTGACATTGAGATGGAAGCTCTCCCGCTAGTAGATGACGGGTTTCTAGAAGCAATCTCATGAGATGGAAGCTCTCCCATTAGTAGAGGCCGGGTTTCTAGTAGTAATCTACTTATCCCTTAACTATGTGCCCCCATAGGTTGATTAGCTAGTGGATCCACTTAAGCTAGAATTTTACGGTCCTTACCTTAGTAAGTAACACAACACTTTCCGGTGTGGGAGACACCAGGAATCATGTTATAACTCACATGGTCTTTATGTCGGTTAAGACTAATTGCCCACATTAATAATGAAATAAGGTTACTCAAGGAGTATCTCATATGTGTTGAAAGCTTTAGAGATGATGTTAGCTTGCATTGACCATGTCTTTATGAAGTATGTTTTCTAACCCTTTTATATCATGTTTTAGCTTGGGAAATTGCATGTCATGAAATGAATTGTCCCTTTTTGGCATGTTTTAAATGTTTTATGCATGACTATCATACTTGGTACATTGTTTTGTACTAACGCACACTCTTGCCTACATTTCCCCAAATGTACGGTCTAACAGTCACGTTCCCGAGTTTCTTGGCTAGAGGTTGACTTGAGATATTTTCTGAGCTTTGGTGAGTCCTCATGCTCCGAGGACGGATTCGTTGTTTTAGTTTCTGTTATGTATGTCTATTTTGAACATGATGTATCGGCTAGGCCAAATTTCATTCTACTGTATTAGATGGGTACGATGAGACAAGCGTTTCAGACTTCCGCTTTTCTTTTATAAAATATTTTGGACTTGGACAATTGTTTTACTCTAATTGATTAATTTCTTATGTTATGAGAGCTAAGTGGCTTGTATGGGGTCCTTCAGGGTTCTATCCACCGTGTTACATCTAGGGGCTACCCTTGGGCCGTGACATTGTGGTACTCAATTATTATGGATGATGCATCAATTACTTGATTATGATGTTTCGTATGAATCCGTCCCTATTTTTTCGATAATAGAAGTGCTATTAGTTTTTCTAAATATATTGTACATCATTCTAAGGCTAAGCATATTGATATCAATCATCATTTTATTCGTGATCATGTGGAAATTGGTGATTTTTCGTTTGAATTTGTCATTTCTGAAAATCAATTAGCAGATATTTTTACTAAACCTTTGTTTGAGGAAAGATTTTGTTTTCTCCGTAATTGTCTATGTATCCCTTCTATTTCACTAATGTGATTTAGTTACCGTAATTATGTTTGTTTCCTTTTGTGTGATGTTTATTTCTAACCCTTTCATTTTTTCTACCTCAGGCATTATTATCTGATTGTCTCTATTCTCGATAAAACGCTCACCCTTCCATCTTCTCACTTCCAATCTCTTCTTCTTCTTTAAATCTCTTCTCCTTCCTTTTTCCTCTATTTATGCTCTAGCTGGTTTTTTTTCTCTTTTCAATCTCTATCATGACTAGAACTCACTCCATGGCCTCTCTTAAAAGCTCCGATCATCATTCTTTGGACTCTTTTTAAGTGATTATTCTGTCCTCCTTAAATAACTCCTTGGTTTATCCCTATCCCTCTTCCAAAGAAAATCCTCGTCGGTGAAAAATAAGAAAGGTTAGAAGAAACTTCGCCATAGTGCCTTTGGGTCTCTCTCTCCTAAAGATATGCAAATGTTCTGAGGAGTCAAATAAAAGAACAAGTATGACAACTTCAAATCTCGACCCATTGTTCCTCGTAGAGTCATCAATCTGATTCAGTTGAGGGACTCCAACTATTTGGTAAGTTCTTTTCTCAAAGCTCAGAAATTATCTCTTATGTTTAACCTCTGTGGTCTTTATTTCTTTGAAGAGTTTGTTCGATTGTTCTATGAGAATCTTTGTATCTCTCATGATAGTGGTGAGTTGGAAACCGTTGTTAGGGGTAGTCGTATTATTGTCATTGATTTATTGTTTGACGATGTTTTTGGTACAATGTTTTCTGGTGTAGGCCCCTACATTAATGACGCCTGGCCTAATGATTTTGAGGTATCTCTAGAAGGTTCTAAGATAGCAGTGTCTTAGCTCAGAGTTAATTTGTCTGACTTTGGCCCTTTATCTCTGTGCTTCGGGCATCACATTCTTGCACAAATCATTTCTACCACTCTTCTTCCCAGAAAAGTCTCTCTGAGCAACGTATCTACTCGAGATGTGTTCGTTTTGTACTGTCTTCTCAAGAAAAACCACATCAACTGGGCGGTCTAGTTCAAAGACTATATTCTAGAGAGTTCTGAGGATACCAATGCTTCAGCTAGCTTACCATGTGGACTGCTCATCTCTCAAATTCTTGTGGATCTCTTGGTAGACCTCTCTATGTTCACCCCTATTCAGATCAATGCAACTTACGACTCTTGAACTTTTTTGAGTATGGCATATGTGCAGGTTGCTACCAAATGGGTTAAGAAGGACTTTATCAAAGCCAGATCTGAGACAGCCAAACCAACTAAGATATCTGCCTAGTAAGCTTCTCTCTTGCTACAGGATACTAATGAGCTCAAAACTCGCATACTTGCTATCGAACATAGATTGGAGATGCTTCGAGATGCTATTGAAAAGGTCATTCTCATTCAGAAAGACACACGTACAGATGTGGGGAAGCTAAACATTGCAATGACTGGTATAAAATAAGAAGGCATCTCAACAGTCAACAAGTTAATCAAGAAAGTTTACTCCCTCAAAGGTGGAGTTAGCTCCTTTAACACTGATCTTGCTATCTGTGTCTAGACTTCTTCTTCTAACCTCTCTAAAAATGAGGAGCGTTGTTACAACTCTTTCTGTGGGAATCAATACCCTGAAATACTTTTTAGGTGATCTCTAGACCCTCCTCCCTTGATCCTATTATTTTGCTACTTTTGGAAAAAATTATGATGTGTTTGTTCCCTCTTTTGATTTTGGGTTGTGTATTAAAGGCCTTTTGCCATCCTACTTTGCTTTTTATATCTACTGCCAGTTCAGTTTAATTGTTGTATCTTTCTTTCTCTCTTTTTGATTATGCCAAAAGGGGAGATTGTTTCTACAATTTCTAAACAGGACTCAAGAGAGACATGGGGAGCGTTATATCCTTCGGTCAGGGGGCAATAAAATTCTCCTGGAAATCAAAAACATATCTTGTAAGTTTAATTATCTCATTCGCCTCTATACTAAATTGTAAATTAATTGTCATTATCAAAAATGGGGGAGATTGTTTGCATCATAAGACTTAGTTATTTTGATAATGAAATGCCTAAACAATATATGATATATCGTTGATACGTACAAACTTACACTTCAGTTAAGAAGTATAAACGGTTGAAGTCAATTTATAGCACTCAATGTTAGTTGAGGTGGATGCCATCGAGAATTTACTTACATAAATAGTTTCACTATCGCGATTATTCAACTGTTGTTATTATTTTCTAAAGAAAGGAATTGCGAAATGTACAATGTGTTTGGTTTTAAAGTTCAAGTAACCAATATTGTTAAAATATCCAGATTAACACAATTAACATTCTTGATTGAAAGGTTGTGTTGATAAATGAATGAAACCAGGGTTGTCTTCCCCATGATGTTACCTCTAGTGTTGGTCCATGAACGAGTTTCAGGTGATTTATTCTTTGCAAATTATAGGCGATCTAGATTTATTTCACACTTCTCAGTCTTGTTAAATAACTTCCACTCAAATCTTCTCAGTCTCAGAGTGTTATCAGATTTGACCCTGGCATATTTTGATGTCAAAGTTCTCTTCTCTCGAACTTTTACTCCAATTCGTGAGATTAACTCGACTTTTTCCTAACTATCGATTTTCTCTCGAACAATTGATAGATACAGACAAGTTCTAATGTGTGCACTCATTAGAAAGGATGAATAACGAAAGTTGAGTTATGTTCTGCAAATATGAATTACATTCTACTCGTTTTATGAATCTACACTTATATTTCAGTCATAGTTCCCACAAACCTAGTTGTGGTGTTTAACGACTCATGCTTTCAATTAAATAAGAAAATATGTAATGAATGCATTAACAGAAATCACTACAAAGATTTGCAAATTCAAAGAACACTTGATATTCAAAAACCAAATCAAACTTCAAGTCTCGATTGAATGTTAATCGATAAAAACCAAGGTAGAGAATAATAGGAAACCAGTCTCTCGTTCCAGATATGACCAGATAAAGAAAAAAATTAAACCTAATTAATTCAAATAGTGTGTCTAAAAATATTTCTACTCAAAGTAGGACTGAATTGTCGGGATTTCTCACAGACAGTAAGACGACCCGTCAATAGCTTCAAGGTCCGTGAAGCCTTCTGTGGTCCTTACTTGGCAATATCAAACGTAGTTCTTCAAAGCATGTCCACTAGTAATCCTTCACGGGCTGCATTACAAACAGTTGTGAGGACCACCACCTGTCTGGGCTTCCGTGGTCCTTACTTAGCCATACATAAATTTAACTCCTCAACGCCTGTATACTGGAAATCTTTCATGAACAGCAACACGAATCGTCATGAGATCCCTGACCCGTTTGGGCCTCCGTGTTCTTTACATGGCCAGAAAAAAACATAGCCTCTCGAGGCCTTCCCAGTGGTTCAACTTTACGAGCTACAACACGAGCCGTGATGAGCACCATGGCCCGTCTACGTGTACATGATCTTTCCTTAGCTAGAATCAACCTTCACTTCGTACAACCTTCTTACTAGACCTTTTTCACGAGCTTTAGGACAAACTGTGAGAGAGACCACGGCCCGTCTAGGGTTCCGTGGTGCTTGTTTTAGAATGGTTTTCCTTCTTTTCTTTTCTATATTCCATGTCCACATGTTTTACCGGTCCAAACATCACCAAGCACATCATATCAACCTAAATACACTCGATTCTAGCAATAATCCTTAGTTTTGAGCGTCAAATGTGCCAAGATTTCACGGCACATCAACACCCTCAACTTAGAACCATTACTTGCCTTAAGTGATAATAAAGAACTACACTTGACACTCAAACACCCAAAAACAATTTACTAATATCTAACAACTATCTCGACAACAACTTTTATCTGAAACCATCAATCTAACATGGAAGGATCAATGTATGACATCCCATTACTCACAGTCAACCATGCTTATGCCCGTGTACATTATCAGCCAACATAATTTTACTATCAAATGTAAACATAGTGTCCTCACACCATATAAATCCCTCACACATGATAATCAAGACTAATTTCTACGCTCACGCTCCCAAAGAACTTCTAACAATAGAAACAAAAATACCATAGGCTTGCCCTTGTTTTCTACACTCTATCTATCAAATAACTTGAATAAGATCATTGCAGGGCATTCTTAGGTTTGTAACATAGGCTTGGGTTAGGGAATGAAATTTTTGGTTTTGTGAGTGACTAATACCTTGGTTCTCCAAAGTTTCATTCGCACACAACTTTATTTGAGCGATTCCTTTCTTTTTCATTTCAGTACATCCCTACAGCCACACCTTTTTCTTTTTCTTTTCCTTTATTCTTTTCCTTTTTTTTTATTTGCACATTTCTCCTAATCAAATGAGTATTTAGACTTTGTTCTTTAAAGCTGACTGAGTGAACAATCTTTTTATACTTTTCCATTATGCTCGAGGTGTAATCACCCTCAACTTAGGCTTTTGGCCTGAGTTGTGGCATCGTATCTTCGGAGACCCAAGGGTATGATATCAAATGGGTAAGAACAAAGTTAGTTTCAAGGCTCAAATAGGGTTCAAGGGTCATGCTTTTCATTTGGTGGTTTATTTTTTTTCTTTTAAGTGGGATTTGCAAAAATGGCCTATTGATCACTTTCTATCCACTTCCTTTCAAGTTATTCTCAAATTCTAGCAAGACTACTCAGGCAAGTTCTAGTTTCTGCACCTAGTTTTAGACTTCATACAAACATCACACACACATCACACATGTCTACATTTTTTTCAGTTTCTTAGCTAACCAACTTCTGTTACAAACTAGCAATGTTCAACACGTGAGTATCTAAGATGTCATACAAGGAGCCTAATAGTCAAATTTCAGATTAGGGTCATACATGTTATCATTTCAAACAAAACAAAAGACTTAAAACTTAGCTGCTGCACAGCTCAACACACAAAAACTTCACAAATTCATCACAAGACAACACCATGAAAACACAACACAGAGCCAACCTCCATACACTCTAACGCTTAAAGGGCAGGTTGCTCACCACCCCTCTCCAAACAAAAGGACATTTTCCTCAAAGTAAATAAAGAAATACAATACAGGGCTGTGAGGAGGGGTCATACCTATGGCGCACTAGGTGTCGATAGTCGGAGCAGTGTCGACACCCTTATCAATGGGTTCACTCTCAAGGACCTGCACTAGGTCAGAGTAACTGCTAGCACTAGGAGTTGGTATCGCACTACCAGAAGCACCAACTAACACCACATCTTGCCTCTGATGCTCAAGTGCTGCTTCTTACCTGGCTTTCTTCTTTGACTCCTTGCGTGATATCTTGTGTTATCGCTTCTCTTCGTTGAAGGGGTCTTTTGGCTGCTCTGCATCAGAGTCCACATCCTCTTGCTTTCTCTTGCCAGATTTTTCTTTAGGTAATTCACCCCAGAACTCGTCAAGGACCTGAGTGGTTGGTGGCTCACTGAACAAGATCATCAAAGACTAGCACAATCGGAGTGGGCACATGAACCGACTCTTAGTCAATTTTGCAATCTCAGCTCTCATCTCGGCTAACTGTGCCTTCAACTCTTCAGCATTTAGTGAACCTGCATCCTGTAATTGGTTTTGTACATTGACCTCTAGGCCGTCCATTATGTCTTTTAGGACTGAAAGCTCTTTACAAATCTCATCTTTCACCCTCTTCTCTATACCTAACACCTCACGCTCTACTATCTAAGGTATTATGAGTACAATCTGGTCTACTATGGACCTGGTTTGCTGTTGATCTGCAACAATTCTCCCAAAGATCAGTAGGTATAGTAACAAAAGTACGTATAGCCTGGGAGGTTGAAACTACTGATGGTGCTGTACCAACATCTGAATGCGAAGTTGCACCCTACTCACTACTCCCCTCAGCTTGTGGCATGTCAACCGATATATGCGGTACCACTCACAGTAGTCCCACCGGGGCAGATTTGGCACCAAAGAGATGATTGGAAACATCTTTGATTTTAGATGCCGCGCTTAAGTCCATCTGTCTACGAGGTTACTGAGAGGAATATTGGCTTGCGGATATAGTTTCCCTATCTGATAGGGAAATGGTAGACCGACCCTCTCATTCGGTTCTCTGTCCCACATTGCTGTGGTGATTTTCCAGCCTACATTTACTGGTAACCAGCCATTAAACAAGCAACCAATTATGCGAGGGATGGTGACAAAGTATTATCATTGGCTGTAGGCCTCAACTGTGTACTAACAAGAACCCACCAAACCTCACCCGGGAATGATAGCGATACCTTTTTAATCTGCACTTTTGTCCTTGCTACCCGTGATAAATTATCACCCTCTATGGAAATCAACCCAGCACTCCAACGCATGACCCACTCTCTCAAAGTAGGATCCTCTATCTCAGTCTCACTTGTCACTGCATTATGCTTACCTTTAAAAAGGCCAACTGAGGTTGGTGCTGTGTATTCTGGACTATGTAGCATCCTGCTGATCGTGGCTTCAGAGATATCTACAGATTTGCCACTACCACTATAGAATTAAGTTGTCCCCAAGTGCTGGCGAATGCTTTCTGCCCCCCTTTTGTAGTCTTAGTGTCAACAACAAAATTCATTAGTGCAGCTGCATATGAGGCATAAAATTCTCAGTTAATGCAGTGGGAGAACTCCCTAGGAGATTTAGCCATCAATTCGAATTTAGCATTTGGAATATTCTTTAGATATCTGGAAATGTATGGATATTCGATGCCACCACTCTAGTCTCAGGTATGACTGGCCTTCCATTAAGGCTCTCGACTTGGACACTATCCCATTGTTGCTGAAATCCTCAAACCTATCCATAGTCCGCATAATACGGTAGAAGTCAATTATTTGTTGTATCACCACTGGATAAACTTCATGTAGGAGAATATTGGATCATCGCAGCCTCGATGCTGTCATCATAATCCTGTCCTTCAGCATCTTCTTTTTCCTGTGCTCCTATTTCGGTTTCCGCTCCTACTGCTAGTTGAGGTTCAGTTGTACTATCCTAATAGCCGCTCCCAGATTCCTCACCACTCCCGGAACCGCTACCATATTCCTCACCACTCTCGGATCCACTACCTTCCTCTTCAGACTGGGAAGAGGTATGTCGTAGGATCGCTCTCGATGTACGTGATCTAGTAGCTCGAGGAGAGTGATCCTCAACTTCAGTATTTATATGAACCTACGAGCTACTAGACTCTGCATCATTCTCACTTTGAGTTGGGGAGGGAGGTGGTGAGGTATGTGGCGGTGCAGTCCTTCTTTGTGGCCCCATAGTACATGAGAAAAACAAAAACAAATTATTAATCTAAACAAGTAAAATGGCACACTAATGGGTACTCAGACTTCCCCTATGTAGATACAATGTGACACCTTTCCTTAAGAATGCCCTTACCCAATCCATCATTTGGAAGGGCCACGTAATAAAAATGAAATTCTAGATTAACTACAAAGAAAAGAAATTACTTTTTATACGGAGGTCAACACTCGCCGTGGTGGATACCAATGTCCGTGATGTCCCTCGTGAACATGAGACAGTATCACTGTTCAGCAGGTACTGTACTGGTTATAATTCAAAGAGGGTTTCACGGTCCGTGGAGTGAACCACGGTTTGTTTGGGCCCTCGTGAACTTAGCCAATGTTCCTTTTCTTTGGTAAGTGTGGACAACGAGAGATTTCACGGTCTGTGACTCCCTTCTTGGTCCATAAAGCCCTTCGTGGACTTACACTTAAGCAACTTTTTCAGTGACTTCTCACCCCATAAGCGCATGATGTCAGATTTCAGTAATTAGCAGCACACAACCCCAAAATTATGAGATACTTTCGTACATGAATGCAATTAATCTATCGAATCAGACTCATTATTATTCATCTTAGAGCAATATTTACCTATTACAATCATACCCACATACAAACAATTATCATTTCTCAATTTCAACATAGTTTACCGGCAAAACTCACATGGGCATACTTTACTTACACAATTTGGAATCAAAGTCACACTTAGATCATCATACAGCACTAACCCTACACAAATTGATCATACCCACAAAAGCAAATCATTAATTTCAGCCAATTCCAATACACCCATCACAATTAGAACCTAACACACACTACATCAAGTAAGAATATGCATAATCAAACAAAAATTCGTAGTTCTAACTAGATTCTAAATAAGAAAAAACTTATATCAAGTAGGGAGAAGAACTAACTTCAATAATTGCTCAACTTTCGACTCTGAGAACAAGAGATGAAATGAAATGTTGATTCCTGACAACAATAGACTTGGGTTTTTGATTCCTTGTTGGATTTTGGAGTTATGAATGCTGAAAAACAGTTTAATAGCCTTAGGAACAATTATGGATAAGAGAAAAACTTCCGACCCGTGGCTCTTTGAGACATAAACTTTTTAAAAACCACTTACTTTCACACAGATCGGGTCGGGTCAACTGGGAACTGGTGCAATACTACGAAAGGTCGTGATGATGCTCGTGAAGAGCACCACGGTCCATGGGAACATTCGTGAACATTAATTAGGCGAACCAACTAACATGGGGTTCACGAGAGGCGAAACGGTCCGTCCAAAGTTCGACGGACCGTAAACCCTTTTGTGAACCTATTGTTACAATTTCCAATAGCCCCTATAAAGTTGCTGGTGACTGAGGGGCCGTGAGGTTGCGCGTGAAGAGTACCATGACCCGTGAAAGGATTATTGATCCCAACTCCTTAGTGCTATATCCAACTCTTTCCGGCACATACCAACACACAGTGACACTATAAACAAAATGAAATTATGCTAAAATGTAAACTACGTATGACATTTACAATCATGGGTTGGCTCCTAAGCAGCGCATAATTTAATGTCGCGGTGTGACGCAGGTTACTTGATTACTCAGACTTCATCAACCTTGCATTCCTCAACTATTTTTACTTTTTGGACTCCCAAATATGCCTTTGCTCACTGACCATTGGCTTTGAACCTCTCGTCTTTGTCATTTTCAAGCTCAATCGCACCAACTAAAATACATGAGTTACCTTGAATGACCCAGACCATTTTGATCTCAAATTACTAGGAAATAGGTGAAGCCTGGAGTTGAAAAGTATCACTAAGTCACCTAAAGGTCCTTTTGTCGATGTGCTTATCGTGATATAGCTTCATCCTTTGTTTATACAGTGCAGACCTCTAATAAGCCCTCAAACGGAATTCATTCATTTCATTTATCTAATCGACTCTCAGGTTTGCTTTTTCACTCTAACTGAGGGTCAACCTTTTTAGTGCCAAAAGTGCTTTATACTCCAGCTCGATTGACAAATGACAAGCCTTTCCAAACACTAACTGATATGGGGACATACCAATGGGTGTCTTAAAAGCTGTCTGATATGCCCACAACCCAATCTGTTCTATTGGCATTCACTGTATCTGCCAATATCCCTTTAATCTCTCTGTTCGATACCTCGACTTGACCCCTTGTTTGTGGATGATACAGTGTTGCTACCTGGTGCTGTTTAACCTCATATTTGGTCAAACTTACACTAAACACTTTAATACAGAAATGTGAGCCTTCATCACTGATAATCGTTCTAGATGTGCCAAACCTTGAGAATATGTTCTTCTTCAGAAAACCAGCAACACTTTTACCATCATTTGCTGGCAGGGCGACTGCCTCAACCCATTTGGACACATAGTCCACTGCATCCAATATACATGTTTGCCTATAGGATCTTACAAATGGTACCATAAAGTCAATCCCCCATACATCAAACAATTCCACCTCAAAAGCGGGTGTCATTGGTAGCTCATGCCAACGAGAGATGGCTCTTTGCCACTGAAATACATCAAAATTCTTAACTAAGTGGACTATTTCCCAATGGATTGTAGGCCAGTAATACCCACTCTGGAGTACCTTGTGAACAGTCCATGCACCGCCATGATGACCACCTATCGGAGAGGAGTGACATGCCTTTAAGATACTCATCATCTCAACTTCAAGTACACATCGCCTGATGATATTGTCAGCACACACCCTGTACAAATAGGGTTCATGCCAGAAATACTTCCCAACATCATAAAGGAATTCTTCCTTTGTTGGAATGTCAGCCTTTCAGGCATCAACTCATTGACAAGAAAATTAGCAAAGTTAATGAGGTCAAGAGTAGCGCTAATACCTGCTCATCTGGGTATGAGTCATTTGTGTCTAGCTCAATTTATTTTTTCTTCTCTGCCTCCAACCTAGACAGTTGATCAGCCACCTGATTTTCACAACCTATTCTATCTTTGACTTCAAAGTAAAATTCCTGAAGCAGTAGCACCCATCTTATCAATCTGAGCTTTGCATCTTTCTTCACCATTAGATATCACAGTGATTCATGATCCGTGTGAACTATCACTTTAGTGCCCAACAAGTATGCCTTGAACTTTTCAAAAGCATATATTATAGCAAGTAGTTCTTGTTCACTAACAGTGTAGTTTTGCTGGGCTCCATTTAGTGATTTGCTGGTATAGTAGATCGGGCATAAAACAACTCCCAACGCAGTACCACTAGCATCACACATTACTTCAAATGGTACCGAAAATCTGGGCCAATGATTACTGGGGCAGAGACCAACTTCTCTTTCAGACACTCGAAGGCTTTTAAACATCTATCATGAAAGGCAAATTTCACCTCTTTCTCAAACAGTTGCACAAGGGGTGTGCGATTTTTGAGAAATCCTTGATGAATTGCCTATAGATCTTGCATGCCCTAAAAAACTTCGACTACCTTTCACACAATTAGGCGGAGGAAACTTTTCAATTACCTCAATCTTCATTTTGTGTACCTCCAGTCCCTTCTGTGAAACCTTCTAGCCTAAGACTATACCTTCCTTAATCGTGAAATGGCATTTCTCCCAATTAAGCACCAAATTAGCCTCCTCACATCGTTGTAATGCCCTGCTAAGATTCATCAAACGTGTCACCAACCACAGAAAAATCATCCATGAACAGTTACAAAGTGTCCTCTACCATGTCCAAGAAGATGGATATCATACACCTCTGGAAAGTTGCTAGTGCATTACATAATCCAAATGGCATGTGCTTGAAAGAAAAAGTACCATGAGGACATTTATAGGAGGTCTTTTCCTAATCTTTTGGCACAATTTATATATGGTTATACCCAGGGTATCCATCTAAGAAACAGTACAACCCTTTGCCAGCTAACCTGTCTAGCATCGGATCCGTGAACGACATTGGAAAGTGTTCCATGCATACCCGCCAACCAATGACTGGTCTTGTGGGAATAAATTCGTTCTTCGCATTTTCTACCACTGTCAAACCACCCTTTTTGGGCACACACTGCATATGGCTAACCCAATGACTGTTAGAAAAGAGGTACACAACTCCTGCATCCAACCACTTTATGATTTCCTTTTTGACCACCTCTTGCATTGGTGTATTTAAACTCTTCTAATCCTCTATGCTCGGGGTGCAGTCCTCCTCGAGTTAGATTTTATGAGTACAAATACCCTGATGTATCCCAATGAAGTTAGTAATAGTCCAACCAATCGCCTTTTTATACCTTTTCAAGACTCTGACCATAGCTTGCACCTGTTCATCATTCAGATCTGCAGCCAAAATGACTGGCAAAGTGTTAATAGTACCCAAAAAGACATACCTTAGGTGACTGGGCAAATATTTCAGCTCATGTACATGTGGTCCTTAATGTATGGCTTTGCTGGAGGAGTTGGCCTATTTTTCATATCTAGGTCTAATTTCTTTGGAGCATAAAAATGTGACCCATGCCTTGCAGAGCATTCAAAGTCTCCACATAATCATTGCGGAAGTCTTTTTCAAAATTCCTTAGCACGGCTGCTAATGTTTCAACATCAAACCTTTCCTCAATAGCAGCTCCTAGCTCCCCTTCATCAACGACGTCTATTGCAAACACTACATTCATATCTTATGGTTACTTCATAGACCTGCATATTTTAAACATTACCACCTTATTGTTGAGCCTGAATTTCAATTCTCCGCTCTCAACATCAACCAAAACTTGACATGTGGCCAAAAATGGCCTTCCCAAAATTATGGGAACATCAAAGTCTATCTTGCAATCCAAAATCATGAAGTCTTCTAGAAAAATGAAACTATCCACTTTTACGAGCACATAACATAAAATACCCCACACAGCTTCACTAACCTATCTTCCATCATCGACCTCATTGTGGTGGGTTTTGGAACCCCCAATCCCAATAGCTTATATATGGCTAGAGGCGTCAGGTTGATACTTGCCCGTAAATCACACAGAGCTTTTGCAAACTCAAATGTCCCGATGGTACATTGTAGAGTGAACACACCTGGGTCCTTCTTTTTCTGAACCTGAGATCTTGTAGCAATAACACTATAATGATGAATATTGTCAGTTGGTTCAAAACATACTACTCTCTTCTTTATGACTAAGTCCATCATGAACTTATCATATTCTGTCATCTGCTCCAGAGCTTCCACCAAAGGGATGTTCACTGATAGATGTCTCAGCAAGGTTATGAATTTCGCAAACTTCCCATCTTTCACTTTTTATTGAGTCCTTGGGGGAATCGAGGGGGAGGTCTCAGTATTTGTTGTAAAGGTAAAGTAGCCTCTACTTTTGTTTCTTTTACCTTAGTCGGCATCTCTGTTGGTTTGGCTCCTTCTTTATCATATAGATGTTTAGCTTCAACGTCCTCTTCCTCATTTCTCCCTATACCCTGTTCCTGCTGAGTACCTATAAATTTTGGCTCATTAAGGATCTTACTGCATCAAGTGGTGATGGCCATGCATTGTGTATCTTTCTTGGGATTCTAAATAGTATCCCTTGGTAGTGAACCATTCTTTCTCTGGTTCAGTGCTGCTGATAGTTATCCTAACTGTTACTCTATCTAGTTGATAGAAGTGTTCTGAGAAACCACTAGTTTACTCATACTGCAGAAATCACCCTTCATTATTTTACACTTATCCTCTATTTTGGACATGCTGGAATTACCACCTACTCGATCTTTATTACCTGAGGGCACATAAACACCACTGCGGTCATTCATGTATCCATCTCTATTTTTCCACTTGCCTAGTTCTTTATTTGCTGGTCTTTCATACTACCCTTCTCCGGAGTAGTTTCGACCTTGATTTCCAGAATTTTATCTTTGGTTTTCTGAGTTATAATTCCTAAAACCCCCTAGTTGCCCAAGTATTTGGCCACCTCATCTAAGTCGATGTTCTGATCTTCATACTTGTTTAAGGCTCCCACAACATTCACCTTCTCAGAACCTGCCATGATATGCTTTATGAGTAGATCTATCTGGGTTCTCATGTGAGCCATATCCTAATCCCTTTCTTCTTATCTCCTTTACTGTTCAGCTGAAAGCTCAAAAGTGAACCCGAGATCTCCTACTTTAGCATCCCTGGTGTGCCATCATTTGTTGTTTTTACAGAGTTCATCCATTAGTTGCATAATTTTTGGGAATTGTTTTCTCATGAATGATCCTCCACACACTGCATCAACAACACGTTAAGTAATATAATTCAAGGATCTATAAAATGCCTGTTTTAAATGTATCTCAGTGAGACCATAGTTAGGGAACTTCTTCAGCTTTTGGCTGAATCTCTACCAAGTATTATGCATTGCCTCCCCTGGCAGTTGCTTGTGTGCACCTATCTCATCTTTCATCTGTATTTCTTTTTGACTCAAGGTAGAACCGTTCCAAGAAGGCCTCCATCAATTAATTCCAGGTTCTGACTGAATCATCTTGTAGCTCATTCAACCAATTTGTTGCTTCTCCAGTGATAGACAACGGAAACAACCTCAGTCTTATAGCAGTCTAACTCACATAGGGATTTCCTGTGTTTTGCATATTGCTACAAAGTTCATCAAGTGTTACTTGTCATCATCACCAGTTGCCCCTCTCAACATCCCCTTCAAGTTCAAAAGTTGAATAACTGTGCTGGTCATCGTGAATTTCACACCTGGAGGTAGTATAGGTAACACTATTGCTCCTATGGCTCCATCTCCATCTAAGTCTAAATCATCCTCTTCGAACACTATATATGCTGGTGGTTGTGCTCGACGCCTTGGAGCTAATGGTTTGCGGTGGGGAGGAGATATTTCTTCCACTCCTTCATGTTCCTCCACCACCCTAGGTGGGTCATTCGTAGTGTTTTGCTGAGCACCTCTAGCAGCTGTCTCAGCTTCCAGTCCCAGTCTCTGCCTCAAAGCCTCAATTGACTGTGCATTCACCATCTTGCGGATAGTTTTCCTAAGTTCTGGATCATTAGGAATAAATGGAAATCCCTTACTTTTGTATTTTGCATACACTAGTGAACTTACCTGTAAAAAAAAAAGACAAAGAACAAGACATAAAATTAGGAAATATAATTACAATGTGAATAAATGGTAGTAAAATATTTCTGAATTGAAATACCCTGACAGTGGCGCCAAACCTTGATACATCCAAACTTACAGTTTAGTTCAGAAGTATAAATGGTCGAAGTAAATTTATAGAACTCAACGTGAGTTGAGGTCGAACCCACAGAGAATTTACTTACAGAAATTGTTTTACTATCGCGTTTATTCAACTGCTGTTATTATTTCTTAAAGAAATTAATTGGAAAATGTAAAATGTGTTTAATTGTAAAGTTCAAGTATCAAATATTGTTAAAATATCCAGATTAACAAAATTAAGAAAGTCTTGATTGCAAGGTTGTGTTGGGAAATGAATGAAACTAGGGTTGTGTTTCCCACGATGTTATATCTAGAGTTCGTTCATGAATGAGTTTCAGGTGATTTATTCTTTGCAAATTATAGGCGAGCTAGATGTATCTAACACTTCTAAGTCTTGTTAGATAACTTCCACTCAAATCCTCTCGGTCATAGAGTGTTATTAGATTTTACCCTCATATATTATGATGTAAAGGTTATCTTCTCTCGAGCTCGAACATTTATTTATATGTGCCAGGGTGACTAAGTATTATTACTACAATCAAGTGTATTTATATGGATATGATCTTCTTGGTGATGTTTGGACAGGTGAAACACGTGGACGTGGAATATAGATAACAAAAGAAGGAAAATAATTCTCAAATAAGCACCACGGAACCCCAGAAAGGTTGTGGTCTCTTTCACGGTCCGTCCTAAAGCTCATGAAGAAGGTCCAGTAAGAAGGATGTACAAAGTGAAGGTTGATTCTGGCTAAGGAAAGATCACATACACCCAAACGGGTTGTGGCACTCCTCATGGCTCGTGTTCTGGCTTTTAAAGTTGAACCAACGGGAAGGCCTCGAGAGACTATGTTTGGGTTTGGCCAAATAAAGACCACAGACGCCCAAACGGGTCGTGGATCTCATGAGGAGTCATGTTGTTGTTGGTGAAGGATTTTCAGTAGACAAGCCACTCGGCGAGCCGCCCTTTGGTCTCTTCCATCGCCCTTTTTCCTTGGTACTCAGCATCCTCAAGGTCGGTAACTTTGGGCGATCTATCTTGGCTTCACGAAATCACTCGGGAATGCGCCGACTGCCCCTTTTCATCGCCAACTTGGTTCTTTCCTTCGGGGCTTGGAACACTAGAACTTTAGGCGGTCTGATGAGCCACTCGGTGACATGCTGAGTGCTCTTGATGATCCTCGGGCTTGCCCTACTTCATTTATTCAGCTTGTTTTGTTCCTTTTGGCCTGTTAGTCTGCTTGCTTTTTTCCTCAATCCATATACCGGAAAATCAAGTATTTAACATTAGTAATTGGCACACATTAAGCATTTTAGGACACTAAATCTATGTAAACAAATCCCTAAATGAGTCCAAATCTCGGGCACATCAATGACTGAAAGAGGTTTTTTGGCCTTGAAAGGTGATTATGGAACTATACATGTTTTCATAAGAATTATTTAAATGTTTTAAGGTTGCTTTAAGAGTAAAGTACCAATGATGATGTTGTGTTGTGAAAGGATATTCTCACTAAAACACATACTAGCATGATGTGAAAGGTTTTCTCACATAGAAAGGATTCTTAGGTTGAAAAAGATTTCTCACTATTTGTATAAAAAAATAAGAGGTATACTAATGAACTAGCTTGGATTGGCAAGATGAAATGTCTTACCCTGGATAATGAGAATAAGTAGGAAAATAGTATTCCATGGGATTTATGTATAACACCGAGTGGGTATTGACATTGAGATGGAAGCTCACCCGTTAGTAGAGGTCGGGTTTATAGAAACAATCTCATGAGATGGAAGCTCTCCCGTCATCAACGACCGGGTTTCTAGTAGCAAACTCCTTATCCCAAAACTATGTGCCCCCATAGGTTGATTTGCTAGTGAGTCCATTTAAGCTAAAAGTTCATGATTCTACCTTAGGCAAGTAGAACTACCCTTTTCGGTGTGGGAGACATAGGGTGAACATGTTAAAGCTTACATGGTCTCTATGTCGGTTAAGGCTAATTCCAGTCATTAATAATGAACTAAGGTTACTCAAGGAGTATCTCATATGTGTTTAAAGGCTTCAACGATGATATTAGCTTGCATTGACCTTGTGTTATGAAGTATGCTTTATAACTATCCTATATCATGTTTAACTTGGTCAATTGCATGTCATGAAATGAAATGTCCCATATTAGCATGATTTAAATGTTTTATGCATGGCTATCATACTTGGTACATTGTTTTGTACTAACACATACTCTTGCTTACATTTTCCCAAATGTTGGGTCTGACATAAAGGTTTCTGTGTCGTGGCTAGTAGTTGAGTTCATGATTTCTCGAGCTTTGGTGAGTCCTCATGCTTCGAGGACAGAGTTATTGTTTTAGTTTCTTTCTTGTATTTCTCTTTTGGACATGATGTATGGGCTAGGACAACTTTCATTCTATTGTATTAGATGCATATGTTGAGACATGGGTTTAGACTTCCGCTTTTCGTTTTATAAAATGTTTTGGACTTGAACTATTTTACTTTTATTGTTTTATTTCCTATGTTATGAGATCTAAGTGGCTTATATGGATTCCTTTGAGTATCTATAAGCAATGTTACATCTAGGGGGTACTCCTGGGTCGTGACAAACTTGGTATTAGAGCACAAGGTTGATTAGCTAGTGGATCCACTTCAGCTAGAAGTTCATGATTATACCTTAGGCAAGTAGAACTACCCTTTTCGGTGTGGGAGACACAGGGTGAACATGTTATAGCTCACATGGTCTATATGTCGGTTAAGGCTAATTGCCCTCATTAATAATGAACTAAGGTTACTAGTAGCAATCTCCTTATCCCATAATTATGTGCCCCCATAGGTTGATTAGTTAGTGGATATATGATTTCACGTATCTGGACACTATTTTCAGCTCAAGTGCCAACGATCGTGAGTAGTAATATAACCCAACTAGTGAGTCGAGTCCCAAAGGAGCGGTTTGAAATCGCGAATTTTGAGAAAAACAAGAACTTCGCTCAAATCAATTATAGCTAAAGACATATCCGAAGAAAAAACATATCAAAGTAAAGGTTGACACAAGTGTCAAGTATCAAAGGGGGGTTTTGTAGTCGATTATCAACTAAAAACAACAAAAATATACAAATACAAATATGGAGATGAGATTCTTGGGATGTGATAGGAGTATGGGCTAAAATAAAAAACTGGGAAAATACTTTTGGTATGAAATCATTGTAAATTGGTAATTAAGCTAGACTTTAGTGGGGGTAAATTTTCTCTCGAACAATTTACCTCGAATCAAAATAGTTTCTCTCAAACACCGATAAGCGGCAATGAATAACAACCTTCACCTTAGTCCATTCACTCCCTTGACTAGAATGTGTGGGAGAGGGTTTAGGATTCACTCTCTCGATCTTAAACCACGACAACCCAATAACCACCGACTATCAGTAGTTTTGGTTTTAAAACCTGTCTCTCGAGAAAGCAAAACACACAAAGGTAAAATTGTATTTGCAACTACAATCCTATTAAATTCAAATACAACTACTGAATGAAATAACCTTTAAACAACAAATTAACCAACAATTAGCAATACCCAGCAAAAAATTCAACCCATATTCACATAATCACACATCAAGAATTGAGGTTTTTGCTAGACATGGTTAAGAGATAGAAATTGATACCAAAAAGTTTTTCCATCAACTGGGTACAATAGATATTGTCTTTACACACGCCTAAGATGAAGAATCTTCAATACCCACTTTCAATTGCTTAGAGGTGGAAATCTTCAAATCTTCAAAGCTCTAGAACAATCTCTCCAAAATGCTAAGTCTAAAAATTGAGAATAATGTTTGATAGTCTAAAAATTCGCTATGGATTGCATAAAACTGCTTTCTAAACTAAAAATTCAAACAAGTATTTATAGTTATCAAAAAAATATGTTGTGAAGGACCACTCGACGCAATAAGTAGGGATCGCCGATCCACTCGGCGATCCGCCCTTTGGTACGGGTCATCACCTTTATTTATTGGCCTTTAGAAAATTCAAGTTGTGCAATGTTGGGCGATCGAGTACTGCATCGCGGAATCGTTCGGTGACTCACCGACTGCTTCTTTTTCTCGCTGATTCTACTTTCTCCCTCAAAGCTTTGCACACTGGAACAATAGGCGATATCATAGCCATTTGGCGACTCGTCTAATTGTTTAGGCGATCTTCAGGCCGTCTTTTGTACGTCTTTCCAGCTACCTTGTTCCTTTTTGCCTACTAGTGTCCATGCTTTGCCTCTAACTCCAAATACTTGCAACTCAAGGTTTTTCAATAGTTATTGAGACAAAATATGCATTTGAGGACACTAAATCTATCAAAATAAATCCCTAAAAGAGTCCAAATCGTGGACTCAACAATCCACTTAAGCTAGAAGTTTATGATTCTACCTTAGGCAAGTAGAACTACCCTTTTCGGTGTGGGAGACACAGGGTGAACATGTTATAGTTCACATGGTCTCTATGTTGGTTAAGGCTAATTCTCCTCATTAATAATGAACTAAGGCTACTCAAGGAGTATCTCATATGTGGTCGAAGGCTTTAAAGATGATGTATGGTTGCATTGACCTTGTTTTATGAAATATGCTTTATAACTCTCTTATATCATGTTTAACTTGGTCAATTGCATGTCATGAAATGAAATGTCCCTTTTTAGTATGATTTAAATATTTTATGCATGACTATCATACTTGGTATATTGTTTTGTACTAACACATACTCTTGCCTATATTTTCCGAAATGTATGGTGGAAAGGTTTCTGTGTCGTGGATAGTAGTTGAGTTTGTGATTTCCAGAGCTTTGGTGAATCCTCATGCTTCGAGGACCGAGTTATTGTTTTAGTTTCTTTCTTGTATTTCTCTTTTGGACATGATGTATGGGCTAGGCCCAATTTCATTCTATTGTATTAGATGGCTATGTTGAGACATGAGTTTAGACTTCCGCTTTTCGTTTTAAAAAATGTTTTAAACTTGAACTATTTTACTCTTATTGTTCTATTTATTATGTTATGAGAGCTAAGTAGCTTGTATGGAGTCCTTCAATTATGTATATATAATGTTACATTTAGGGGGTACCCCTGGGTCGTGATAAACTTGGTATCAGAGCACAAGGTATAGAAAGGTCCTAACATGTTTCATAAGCCACATTTAGTAGAGTCTTGTTCATGAGTGTAAAGTACGCCAAATTTATGAATGAGAGGCTACAAGATGATTAGGAAATTCTACTTCGTTCATTACTCTTAAGTCGTGCAATAGAGTTTAACTCTATAAAGTCTCTCTCCTAATCCTTATCCTATATTCTTCAGGATATGGCTATCCGAATAGTTTATGTTAGAAGGAATGTGAGGGAGAATGCGGAATAAGAAGCTCCTCCCCAAGCTTCTCAAGTTCAGGTCGATCCGTTGGCCGAGGATGTGTCAAATGCAAAGTTAGGGATGCTTTTCAAGTGTTGGCTCAAGCAGTGACGGCCAAAGCCAATCTGAAGGATATTATTCCTGCAAGCTCAAATGTGAATTCGAGGGCTTTAAGAGTTAGGGACTTCACAAGGATGAATCCCTAAAGTTCTATGGGTCTAAAGTTGAGGAAGATCCTTATGAGTTTATTGACGAGGTCCACAAGATTTTGATGATCATGGGAGTGATGCCAGTGGAGAAGGCGGAGTTGGCCACCTATCAATTGAAAGGTGTTCCTAAAACTGGGTTTAACCAATGGAAAGAAGGGAGACAGGAAGATGCGGGACCTGTAGATTGGGAGAAATTTAAAAGAGTTTTTCTTGATACATTTTTTCCCTTTGAGATTATGGAAGCTAAGCCGATTCAAGGGCTAGGATGAGTAAGTTCGTTTTATGTGTGTCCAAAATGGTGGTTAAGGAGTGCCGAACCAAAATGCTCATTCATGATATGGATATCTCTCGTCTTATGGTGCATGCACAACAAATTGAGGGGGAGAAACTCAAGGAAATGTCTAAGGATGTAAAAAGGGCTAAGACCGATGATGGTAACTTTTCACATGCAATGTCTGATGGACATGGTCCTCCTAGATTTTGACAAAGGTTTTTCGATCAAGGTTCCTCCAATGCTCCTCCTAAGTTCTACAAAGATAGGGTGTCTAACCCTAAGCCTCAAGGAGGTAATGGTGGTGGTTATTCATTGCCTATGTCTACTTGTGCTAAGTGTGGTAGGACCCATGAGGGTAGTTGTCTTGCCGGCACAGAAGGTTGTTTTATTGTGGTAGGAGTGGTAAAAAAATGAGGGATTTCCCAATGCTTGTGGAAAAAGGAAGAGAAGGCAAACAAGCTCCTCATAGTGTTTCAAATTCCAATGCTCCAAAAAAAAACCTCTTCTATGTTCTCCAATCCCGAGGTGAACAAGAGAGTTCTTCGGACGTGGTAACCGGTATGTTAAAAGTTTCCAAATAGATGTATATGATTTGCTTGATCCTAGTGCTACTTTGTCCTTTGTGACGCCATATAAGGCAATGAGATTTGATGTGCTCTTCGATATTTTGTTAGAACCATTTTCTGTCTCTACTCTTATGAGTGATTTTGTGGTGGCTAAGAAGGTCTATAGAAGATGTCATGTTTCCTTGTCGAATAGAGTCACTCTTGTTGACTTTGTAGAGCAAGATATGTTAGACTTTGATATTATTTTGGGTATTGATTGACTGCACTCTTGTTATGCTTCTATTGATTGTAGAACTCGTGTAGTCAAGTTTTAGTTTCCAAATGAGCCTATCCTAGAGTTGAAGGAGGGAAATTATATGCCTAAGGGTCCGTTTGTCTCTTATCTCAAAGAAAGAAAGATGATTTCTAAGGATTGCTTTTACCATCTAGTAAGGGTGAGGGATGTGGATTTTGAAACCCCTTCTCGATCTCGAGTAGGTCCATGTTTCAAATAAGTTTTTGGAAGTATTTACAGATAACTTACTCGATATTCCTCCCGAGCGGGAAATAGACTTTGGTATTGATCTTCTCCCACATATGCAACCTATTTCTATTTCTCCTTATCGTATGGCTCTAGAAGAACTTATGTAGCTGAAAGGACAATTGAAGGAGTTGTTGGATAAGGGTTTCATCTGACCGAGTATCTCACCATGGGGCGCTCTAGTTTTGTTTCTTTAAAAGAAAGATGGGTCTCTTCGTATGTGGATTGACTATCGTCAGTTGAACAACATGACCATTAAGAAAAGGTATCCTCTCCCAAGGATATATGATTTATTTGACAGACCTCAAGGAGCAAGTTACTTCTCTAAGATTGATATTCGATCGGGTTATCATTAATTGAGGGTGAAAGATGATGACATTCCAAAGATGGGTTTTCGAACACGGTATGGTCATTATGAGTTTTAGTAATATCTTTTGAGTTGAATAACGCTCTGACGGGGTTTATGGATTTGATGAATCGGGTGTTTAGTCAATACCATGACATGTTTGTAATTGTGTTCCTTAATGATATATTGATCTATTCAAGGAGTGAGAATGAGCATGTTGGTCATTTGAGGATTGTGTCGCAAATTCTTAAGGACCAAAAACTCTTCGCTAATTTTAGCAAGTGTGAATTCTGGTTAAGATCCATAGCTTTCGTCAATCATATTGTGTCAAGCAAGGGTATTGATGTAGATCCTAAGAAGACGGATACAATCACGAGTTGGCCTATAACTCTAACTCCTTCGGATATTAGAAAAGTCATGGGTTTTGCCGGTTATTATAGAAGGTTTGTTGAGGTATTTTATTAAATTTCCTCTCTTTTGACAACTTTGACTCAAAAGAAGGCTAGGTTTGTATGATCCGGAGATTGTGAGAAAATCTTCCAAGAATTGAAAGATAGACTTACTTCCACTCCGGTGTTGACTTTATTGGAAGGAACATATGGTTTTGTGGTTTATTGTAATGCCTCAAGAATTGGGTTAGGATATGTGCTTATGAAAAATGGGAAGTTATTTCCTATGCCTCAAGGCAACTTAATATCCATGAGAAGAATTATCCTACCCATGACCTTGACTTAACGGCGGTTGTTTTTTCCTTAAAGGTTTGGAGGCATTATTTGTATGGCGTTCATGTTGATGTTTTTACCTACCATAAGAGATTGCAATATCTGTTTAACCCAAATTATTTGAATCTTCACCAAATAAGGTGGCTTGAGTTATTGAAATATTATGACATGAGTGTTCCCTATCACCCCGGTAAAGCGAATGTGGTGGCGGATGCTCTTAGTCGATTGTCTATGGGTAGTGTCGCCCATATTGAGGACGAAAAGAAAGAGTTGGTTTGAGATATTCATAGATTATCTCGATTAGGTATTGAACTAGTGGACTCAACCAAAGGTGGTGTATAGTTCACAATGGTTCTGAATAATCTTTTGTGGTGGATTTGAAAGCCAAGCAAGGTCTTGATCCATTTTTTGTAGAGTTGAACTAGGCGGTACATAAGAAATTTGTTGAGGCTTTCTCCCAAGGGGGAGATGGTGTACTTAGATACCAAGGTCGTCTATGTGTTCGGAATGTTAATGACCTGAGGGAACATATCTTGACAGAAGCCCATAGTTCACGGTATTCCATTCATCCGGGTGCCACCAAGATGTACCGTGATTTACGGAAAGTCTACTAGTGGAATGGGATGAAGAAGGATATAGCGGGATTTGTGGCTAAGTGTCCAAATTGCCAACAAGTGAACGTTGAGAATCAGAAACCGGGAGGCTAATCCCAAGTTTTTAGCATTCCTACTTGGAAGTGGGAAGACTTGAATATGGACTTTATTATTTGTTTGCCTCGCACCAGGCGACAACATGACTCTATTTGGGTTATAATGTATCAGATGATGAAATTGTCTCATTTCCTTCTCGTCAAGGTTTTTAATTCGGCGAATGACTGTGCGAAGATGTACGTAAGAGAAATGGTAAGGCTACATGTAGTACCTTTTTCCATTATTTTCGATCGTGGTACCCAATTCACTTCTCAGTTTTGGAAGTCATTCCAAAAGGGTCTTGGTACTAAAGTAAAGCTTAACATGACTTTTCATCCCCAAACCGATAGGCAAGCAGAGTGTACTATCCAAATTTTGAAAGATATGTTAAGGGCATGTGTGATTGATTTTAAAGGTAATTGGGATGACCATTTGCCGTTGATAGAGTTTTCCTATAATAATAACTATCACTCAAGAAACGTTATGGCTCCATTTGAGGCCCTGTATGGTAGGAGGTGTAGATCTTACCATAGTCTGGTTTGAGGTGGATGAGGTTGCCCTAATAGGTCCCGAGCTAGTTCATGAGTCCATTGAGAAAGTTGGACTCATTAGAGAGAGGTTGAAAACGGCTCAAAGTCGGCAAAAGTCTTATGTTGATATGAGAAGAAGGGATTTAGAGTTATAGATAGACGATTGGGTTTACATCAAAATCTCACCTATGAAGGGTGTAATGAGGTTTTGTAAGAAAGGGAAGCTTAGTCCCTGATATGTAGGCAAATATCAGATTTTGAGGCGTGTGGGTAAAGTTGCTTATGAGTTAGATTTGCCAAATGAGTTGGAAATCGTGCATCCCGTTTTCCATGTTTTCATGGTGAAGAAGTTTGTTAGTGATCCGACATCCATAGTTTCCCTCGAAGGGTTGGGAGTTTGTGAGAGTCTATCATATGAAGACGTTATGATCAAGATTTTGGACCTGCAAGTTAAGAAATTGAGAAACAAGGAAATAGCTTTCGTGAAGGTGTTATGGAGGAATCAATTAGTTGAGAGTTCTACTTGGGAGACCGAGGCCGATATGATGTCCCAATATCTTCATCTTTTTCCTTCTACTCCTATTCTACCTTTAGGTAAATAGTTCCTCTTGTTTTGGGAGTAATGTGCTTTTATGTGTTTTCCATGATTTCCTTATGATTATGCATGTTCATGAAAACTCGTGTTTTGAAAGAAAAAGATATTATATAATTGATTTTCCCCATCTTGTTGTGCATTGAGTATGTGTTGCCTATAGACTTCATGAGATAAATTAATGAACATGCTTTAGATGTGCTTTTGAGATTGAATTTCATATGAGCTCCATGAGATTGTGTTGAGATTATTTTAGCTTGGAGAAGGTAGTTCATCTTTGAATATGAGTAATTTTTAAATTTCATGCATATTGGCGGGTTGATAGATGTAGTTCCTACTTCATTTTGATGCATTTGAGTATGATGAGCTTGGAGTTGATATTTCCTCCATAATTATGTGCATTGCAAGCGTAATGGGTTTTTAAAGTTAGTTTTACCCCTCCTATGATGTTTTGAGAACATCCTAATTTGGAATCGATAGTTCTTTGTTGGTTACATGCATTGCATTGATTAGGTTAGGTTGTTAGTTCCTCCACTACTCTTTTAGAACCAGTTTAAATCTCATTCGAGGACGAATGTCCCCAAGGGGTATATATCGTAACACCCCGTATCCAAAAAGGGGAGTGAACTAGATTTTTAGGAACTTATAGTTGCCATCCACGAGGAGCGAACCACAGGTCGTGGGTCGAGCCACAAGCCGTAGAAGGGTCACCAGGGAGGGCCTCCCAAAATTGTTTAGGTCATGGACCACGAAGGAACCTACGGACCGTAGGTGGGTCCACGCCCTGTAGTCCAGGATCCATGGGTCTAGGAAAAATTCTCTAACTAGGAGCCACGAGTATGGAGTACGGACCGTAGGTCCATCCACGGTCCGTCGGTGAGGTTCTCGTGGGTCACTATTTTTAGTTATTTGCAGGGGCAGTTGGGTCTTTTCGTTAATAATTAGTTCCTATACTATGTCATTCCACCTATGTTTAGGACCCTTATATAATTCTTTTAACCCCCAAACTCACCGCATTTCATTCATTTTTCCAAATTCACAAATGAAAACCAACTCCTCTCCAAATATTCTCTCTTTAGAAGAAGAAGAAGACGAAGAAGGAGAAGGAGAAGGAGAAGGAGAAGGAGAAGGAGAAGGAGAAGGAGATTCAAGCTAGGGTTCAAGAGGAAGCTTCCATACTTCAATTTCTTTGGGTTTTGATAGTAAGGTATGATAGTTTCCATTCATGGACTCCTTCCATCCATGGAGTTCCTAAATCCTCTATTTCAAATGATAGAATTCCCTAATTGTTAAGGTTTTCTTCAATTAGCATGTGTTCTTTTCAATACTGATATAATTGATTGTATTATGATCCACTAAGCATGAATTGATGAATTCCTTTTTTCCCCTATGAACCCATGTGATCCCCATGTTTTAAAGTTATGAATTATATGTTGTGGGATTTTGATCTTAAAGGAAGAGTTTTATGGAATGAAGCATGTAATGTGATAATTGCATGTATTTATGAGGAAATACATGTCTAACGCTAGTTTTTTAAATTTTAATGATTGAAAGAGGGTTTTTGTCCTTGAAAGGTGATTATGGAACTATGCATATTTACATGAGAATTATGTAAATATTTTAAGGGTGCTTTGAGAGCAAAGTACAAATGATCATGTTGTGTTGTGAAAGGATATTCTCACTACAACACATACTAGCATGATGTGAAAGGTTTTATCACATAGATAGGATTCTTAGATTGAAAGACTTTCTCACATATTTGAATCAAAGAATAAGAGCTATCCTAATGAACTAGCTTGGATTGGCAAGATTACACGCCTTTCCATTGATAATGAGAATAAGTAAGAAAATTGTCACGACCCAGGGGTACCCCCTAGGCGTAACATGGTGTAGTTGACCCCGAAGGGGTCGCATACAAGCCCTTAGCACATGCTCAACATAAGATAATTGAAAATACGGGTAAATTTAAAACTTTCTTTCGATCCACACAATCGAAAACATTTTCATAAACTAGCGGAAGTCTTTACCAAACCTTTGTCCCAAATCATCTATTTAAAACTCATGAATAAAACTCTTGGGACACAGCCCATACAAATTCTAAAATATAAAGAAAAGACTTAAGGGAAATATATGTTTGTTCTCGAAGCTATGAGGACTAACAAATTCTTCAAGTCTTCTTGCCTCTTAGAAACCTAGCCTCGAAGCAACTCAATCTCCTCAACCCTACATTTAATTAGAATCTAGGCAATATGCGTTAGTACAAAATGTACGAAGTATGAAAGGTAGCACAACATCATAAGAGCATCTCAAATGGTTAGTCAATATAATACATAAGCATAAAAGATAATAATAGAATCATCATAGTCATAGCCAAAATCTCCAATATAAACATCATATGAACACAAGTCAACATGAGACATAGTTAATGAGCATAAGAGATAAATCATTACAATATAAGTACTATTGACTCTTACTCATCAATAACATAATAGAACCATTCTCAAGTAACTTCAAAAGCATAAAAGTGCAAAGCATGAATAGCATCCCATAATACCACCCAAGCCAAGTATCCCTTATGTGTCATCCTAATCATGGTCTATAGGCATAGTTACGTCCTAAGAAATCTTTACCATAAGGGCACCAAACTCCTAAGTAACCTCAAAGCACAGTTGTGCAATGTATGAAAGGCATCCCATATGTAACACCCCGACTTTTCCAAAACGTCTAAATTAACTCGTACCTTCGTGGAAAGACAAAGAGGGTGTGTAATAAATTGAAAAGGATATGGTATGTCATATTTTAAGTGTTCAAGGGTTTTATCTCAAGTTTTGAAGTTAAGTAAGTGGCAAAATAAAAGTTGGCGATAGTTATCATAATTTCCTTTTTAAAGATTTCTTTGAAATTTGGGTCAAATGTATTGGATGTTTTCTCCCAATATATAAAAATTTAGAAGGCCAATTTCCCATTAAATCGAAGGCCTACGAGTCTAGTTTTCAATGCATAAAACCCCGTATCAAACGGACATCCGAGTAAAAAGTTATGAGGGTTTTACTAAGGACTGTCAGGGCAGAATCCGAGTCGAGTAAAGAAATATGGTATGTCGGCTATTTAACTTTTTCAGCCATGGAAACAGTTCATTTCAGTTCCAAAACAAGAGATAAAGCTTAGGAGAGGGTTTCTATTTAGTCCTAGCATAATGAAGGTTAGTTTTGACGATTTCTACCATTAAACATTGCCCCCGTGCCTAGAAACATATTCCCTACACATGGCAATCATTTTTCCCATCTATTTGCTGCGTTTGGAGCTGGTTTTTGAAGATATAAATTTGTAATTATTGGTGTTTCTTCAAGGTTTTAACTTGGTTAACTAAGGTAATCATCTCGGGACTGTTTTATGATTGTTTTTATGAATTTCTACGGACGTTTCGACAAGATGGGGCAATATGGAAAATCTGCCAATATAAGATTAATTATAAATTGTTTATAGGTGCGTACCAGCTGTGTATATATAGAGTTTGCGAAGCTTAGGACATAAGGAACAACTTTCGTGAAGGAACTATGGTCTTTTGAACGTTCATTGGGAAGGTATGTTAAGGTTATTCTCTTCGTTCGACATGTTTCCTTAGATGTAGTTAACGTTGGTGATCTTGTAGATGTAATTGTGAATGGTTGGCTGATTGGGTGGTTATAACCCCTCATTTTAGGGACACACGATCTGTTAGGAAAGACCCTAAGTTAAGAAATACTTGGAGATTATTCATATTATATTGTGTATAGCTAAATTGCTCGCCTTCAGCCTAGTTAATTGTTTGGTGTTGCCCTTGGGGCTATTGTGGTTAGCTGTTGAGCTATGAACTGCCTATGGGGGCTATGATATTGTCTAATAGGACTACATTGTGCCTAGAAGGATTACGAGTTGCCTACAGGTCTATATTGACGCATAAGAAGGCTATGTGCTTCCTACAGGGCCATGTTGTTGCCTAAGAGCGCTATGAGTTGTCTATAAGCTACGTTGATGCCTAAGAGAGCTATGTGCTGCCTACGGGGCTATATTAATGCCTAAGAGGGCTATGTGATTGCGTACGGGGCTAGGGGACTACTGGTAGGGGTATACAGGCTGATTGGCACCTTCCAGGCTTATGAGGGCCTGAGTAGGTGGTCTTGGGTGCTGTTTGTACCTGCCGAGTTTATGGTGGCTTGGTTAGGTTGTTGTTTTATTATTTTTGATAAGTTTAGATTGAGGAGCAGGTCAGTACACTTATCTTATCCTTGATTTATTTATCAGATTATTCCAGTATATCAGGATACCTCATCATAGACTATTGCCTTTCATACTCTGTACATTATTTTGTACTGACGCCCCATTGCCTGGGGGCACTGCATTCATGCATGAAGGTCCTGAAAAACGACTGAGTAGACCTCCTCAGTAGCAGGATTGACTTTTATCCAGTTGGCTAGCCCCTTTCCTCCGGAGCTGCCAGAGTTGGGAGGTTTGTTACCTTTTGTTGCATATATCTTTATGGGTAGGCTGGGGCCCTGTCCCGCTAATCTTTACTACTCTTAGAGGCTTGCAGACTAGTGTATGGAGGTGTATAGATACGTTATGGCCATACTAGCCTATGTTGTTGGTTTGCTGAAGCTTGTGAGATGTTTGATGTATTGTATTGATATGTACCTGCTTTTAGTTTTGGTATAAATATCATGGTGGCATTGACGGCCCAATCAAGACTTCTGTGCTAGTTGGCTATTTATTTATATGATCTCCTGGGAGTAGCCATTTCTTTTATAGATCAGTTGATAGGGGCTTACCGGCCGATGGCTTATTTTTAACACGAGAAATACTTGTTTGACTTCTTAATTACGTGTGGCTGCTATGCACTAGTAGAAAATGGTTCAACAGGGTCGGCTCGGGCCTGAGTTTTGGCATTAGGAGCCAGTTGCGCCCCTCGAGTTTAGGGCGTGACACTATAACACCCTCCACACTAAGCATAACCGTAAAGTCATATTCACCCTAATTTGGTATCACTATTGGCTTACATTATGTAGACGAAGGAATTATCACCTCTAGTCAACCCTATCTTGGAAGGCATCTATAGCTACAATTCATCAAGAATCACTCATGTAAGACAACACTCATAAGGTAACCCTTAGTCATACTTGTGCAAGGAATGAGTAACTTCCCATGCTACTACTCATACTAAGTACTTCTTTAGGTCGTTATACTCATGTTCCTTAACTTAGAGACTAGCCCTCTTTTTAAAGCATGGAACACTAGGAGACATTTTACAAGGTCTATTTTAGTCTCTTCTTGTTTGAACCCTAATAAATACTATACTAGGTACAACTTAGTTCATCACATTGGAACTTCTAGGAAATGCTACTCAGAGCATAATCTAAGTTCATTAAACTTGAACCCTTGGAGATGCTACTTAAAGCATGATCTTAGTTCATTATAAGGTTGGACCCTATGAGATACTTCTTTTAACATGTCTAGGTTCTTTATTAATATTATGGACTCTATGAGACCTTACTCAAGGACATCTAAGTCTATTTATACTTTAAACATTATAAGGTCCTTTACTAACTTGTACTAGTCCCTCATTACTTATAATCCTAGGATATACTATATCAAGTACATCTTAGTTCATTAAGCTTGAACTCTAGGAGATACTACTTAAAGCCTACTCTTAGTTCATTTAATTTGGTCTCTAGGAGAAGCCCCTTCAAGCATAATCTTAGAACATTATTTGCATAGGACCCTAGGAGATGCTACTTTAGGCATAATCTTGGCCCATGAGGTTTGAACTCTAGGAGATGCTACATTTAGCACAATCTTAGTTCACTACCAATCTTGTTTAATTGGGATATAGCCTTAACCGACATGACAAGATATGATCTCTCATCGTGTTACCCATACCATCGAGGGTTGGTCCACTTGCCAAGGTTGAACCGGTTTGTTAGATTAGTCGCATTCACTAGCAAACTTCCTATAGGGCATGTAGTTATGCGATACGGAGATTGCTACTAGAAACCCAAACTCCACTAGGTGAGGCTTCCATCTCATGAGACACACTCGGGGAAATCAATATTCTTCTAGGTAAGAGATCCCGTGTGGGAAGCCTAAAATATGCTAGGTGGGAACCTCCACGAAATCCCAAACTCATCTATGTGGGAACCTCCATCTCATTTCAATATCCTCTCGGTGCTAGGCATAAAACCCACAAGATAATCATTAAGTCTCTACTTGGACTCAAGTAAATGGAAATGTGTTCTTGATCACCAACCCCTGCTAATACCTCGTTTAGACCACGTGTGAGCAACAATCACAATCCATGACCTAGGTATAATGGCTCGCTAGCCTTAGGTTCAATTAGTTAGGAGAAGTCCTTCAATCCTAGAACCATTACTATGTGAGAAGTCTTTCATGTTAAGTTCATATCCATACCTAGCATCATGTCTAGAATTCTTCATTAGAAAAGTATATCATTATGACCTAAGTGATTCTATCACTTCCTACCATCTATGATTCATAAGGTGATCTAGGTTGGTAAAGGTCTCTCAACACAGTTCTGTTTATTAGCCTTGGATTCATATGTGGATTTTACTCTTAAAGCCTTAGGATCTAAAGTTGATCTCATTAGCTTCTTGCATAAGCCCTAATTATCATCATTCATGACTATGACTCCTCATTCTCAAAGACTCTACAACATGGATGCATATTATGAACCTAAATTACAAGACATTCAATCACATTCTTTGATACTAGGTGATCTTAGTCCTAATTTGCCTTAGAGGTTCAATTTCATCATTACAAATATAGATCAAACATATACAATAGACTCTAGTTCAATTAATGATTGTATGATCCTAACTTTGATCAATTACAGCATATAACATTGAATTAGGAAGATCACTCAAGAACCTTCAACCTTGCCTCTAATGGCATCAACTCACAAATATCACTTTCATCAACATAGATTAGGGTTTACCATAGAAACACATGAAATCATCATAATATCATTAAAAAAAGACAATTCAATCATATTTGGATGCTATCCAGTAGGTTGGAATCACATCCAAGCCCTACCCACATTGCAATCACAACCCTAGCAAGAATTGGGTTTTTGAGTGCACAATTGGGGGGGAATCTATGGGGCCTCCATGGGTGGAAGAACCCATGGATAAATAAGCTTCACATACCTTTAATCAAAGCCCTAGAACAAGCTCTCAACAATGGACCTTGTTCTTGACCCAAGATTCAAGCTCTAAGGATTGGACAATCTCTCTTCTTGTGACCCTCACTACCACAACCATAGCACCAATCCTTTCCGGCTAGACAGTTAGCATAATGCTTTCTTCCACACTTGGAGCAAGTAGGCTTAAGCAACATGGATTCACTATTACTCCCTCCTAGAGGTTTAAGTTCATACACCCTCTCTTGGTTGGAAATATTTTTTTGGGTCCTAGGTTGATTATATCCCTCAGAGCTAGAATTGGAGAAATCCCCATCATCGTTTGTAGGTCTCTTAACTTCCCTATCTTTCTTCCTAAGATTTCACTCCTCAACTTGTTGAGCATAAACCATCAACATTGATATATCCATGTTGTCTTGTAGCATTTCCACATGGCACTCTTTTTCAATAGCATCGCACACACCGGTAACAAAGCGACTAATCTCATCCCTTGGATTAGAAACCAAAGAAAGGGCATATTTGGAAAACTTAGTGAATTTTAAAGAGTATTCTTGGACACTCATACCTCCTTGGGGAAGGTTGATGAACTCCTCAAATTTGGCTTCCGTCTTCTCACTGGGAAAGAACCTATCAAGAAAAGCCATCTTGAATACTTTCCAATTTATGGGACCCGATCTTATAGGTCTATTGTCCTTCCATTGGGTGTACCACACTTGGGCCACATCTTTCAATCGATACCCGGCCAACTCGGCTTTCTCAATAGAGATAACTCCTATAACCTTCACTATCTTATAGACATCCTCCAAAAACTCTTGTGGGTCTTCATTCATTTTGGAACCCAAGAAGATATGAGGGTTCATCCTAGTAAACTCTCTCAACCGTGAGGCCATGGTACTCACATTGGGCTCTACCCGGAGCCTAACTTCTCGGTTAGCTTGAGCCGTTAGGGCTTGAGCTTGAGTGGTGACGACTTGAGTTTGAACCATCTTGAGTTTGGTCAAAGTTTAAAAAGCCGCCCTTATCTCCTCATTAGTCATCACCCCTTCATCACATGAGGAGGAACTTGGAGAGGAACCTCTTTCTCCTCATCACCTTCCTCATTTCTCCTAACATTAGCCCTAGTATTAGCCATAACCTGAAAAACAATACAGTAAGGGACAGGAGAAAGACCTACTAGCTCTAAACTCTATAGCACGACTTAGAGAATGAAGAAATGAAGTTTTCATAACGTCATATAGCCTCTCACTCATAGATGTGTCGCGACTCACACTAATGAACAAGACTCTACTGGACGAGGTTTGAGACATCAAAATATTTATCCCATAACCTTATGCTGTGATACAAAGTTTGTCACGACCCAGGGGTACCCCATAGACGTAACATGGGGTAGTTGACCCCGAAGGGGTCGCATAGAAGCCCTTAGCATATACTTAACATAAGATAATTGAAAATACGGGTTCATTGAAAATTTCTTTCGATCCATACAATCGAAAACATATTCATAAACAAGTGGAAGTCTATACTAAACCTTTGTCCCAAACCATCTATTTAAAACTCATGAATAAAACTCTTGGGACACAGCCCATACAAAGTCTAAAATATAAAGAAAAGACATAAGGGAAATATAGGTTCGTCCTAGAATCTATGAGGACTCACTAAATCTTCAATTCTTTTTGCTCTTAGAAACCTAGCCTGCAAGCAACTCAATCTCCTCAACCCTACATTTGATTAGAATGTAGGCATTATGCGTTAGTACAAAATGTACCAAGTATGAAAGCAAGCACAACATCATAAGAGCATCTCAAATGGTTAGTCAACATAAGACATAAGTATAATAGATAATAATAGAATCATCACAGTCATAGCCAAACTCTCCAATATAAAGATCATATGAACAAAAGTCAACATGAGACATAGTTAATGAGCATAAGAGATAAATCATAACAATATAAGTACAATTGACTCTTAGTCATCAATACCATAATAGAACCATTCTCAAGTAACCTCAAAAGCATAAAAGTGCAAAGCATAAATAGCATCCCATAATACTACCCAAGCCAAGTATCCCTTTTTGGGCATCCTAATCATGGTCTATAGGCATAGTTAAGTCTTAAGCATTCTTTATTATAAGGGCACCACACTCCTAAGTAACCTCAAAGCACACTTGTGCAATGTATGAAAGGCATCCCATAATACCCTCCACGCTAAGCATAACCTTGAAGTCATCCTAGTCATAGTCACCCTCCTTTGGTATCACTATTGGCTTACTTTCGGTAGACAAAGGAATTATCACCTCTAGCCAACCCTATTTTGGAAGGCTTCTATAGCTACAATCCATCAAGCATCACTCATTTAAGACAACACTCATAAGGTAACGCTTATTCATACTTGTGCAAGGCATGAGTAACATCCCATACTACTACTCACACTAAGTACTTCCTTAGGTCATCATACTCATGTTCCTTAACTTAGAGTCTAGCCCTCTTTTTAAAGCATGGAACACTAGGAGACACTTTACTAGGTCTATCTTAGTCCCTTTTTGTTATAACCCCAAGAGATACTATACTAGGTACAACTTAGTTCATTATATTGGAACTTCTAGGAAATGCTACTTAAAGCATAATCTAAGTTCATTCAACTTGAACTCTTGGAGATGCTACTTAAAGCATTATCTTAGTTCATTATAAGGTTGGACCCTATGAGATACTTCTTTTAGCATGTCTAGGTTCTTTATTATTATTATGGACTCTATGAGGCCTTACTCAAGGACATATAAGTCCATTTATACTTTGAACATTATAAGGTCCTTTACTAACTTGTACTAGTCCCTCATTACTTAGAACCCTAGGATATACTATATCAAGTACATATTAGTTCATTAAACTTGTACTCTAGGAGACACTAACTAAAGCGTACTCTTAGTTCATTTAGTTTGGTCTCTAGGAGATGCCCCTTCAAGTATAATCTTAGACCATTATTTGCATTGGACCCTAGGAGATGCTACTTTAGGCATAATCTCTTCCCATGAGGTTTGAACTCTAAGAGATGCTACATTTAGCACAATCTTAGTTCACTACCAATCTTGTTTAATTGGATATAGCCTTAACTGACATGAGAACATATGATCTCTCATGGTGTTACCCATACCATAAAAGGTTGGTCCACTTGCCAAGGTGGAACCGGTTTGTTAGCTTAGTTCGATTCACTAGCTAACTTCCTACTGGGCATGTAGTTATGGGATATGGAGATTGCTACTAGAAACCCAAACTCCACTAGGTGTGGATTCCCTCTCATGAGAGACACTTTGTGAAATAAATACTCTTCTATGTCTGAGATACCATGTGGGAAGCCCAAACTATGCTAGGTGGGAAACTCCATGAAAGCCCAAACTCATCTACGTGGGAACCTCTATCTCATTTCAATATTCTCTCGGTGCTAGGCATAAATCCCACATTATAATCCTTAAGTCTCTACTTTGACTCAAGTAAATGGAAAGGTGTTCTTGACCAACAAACCATGCGAATACCTCTTTTAGACAATGTGTGAGTAACTATCACAATCCATGACCTAGGTATAAAGGCTCTCTAGCCTTGGGTTCAATTAGTTAGGAGAAGTCCTTCAACCCTAGAACTATTACATTGTGAGAAGTCTTTCATGCTAAGTTCATATCTATACCTAGAATCTTGTCTAGAATTCTTCATTAGAAAATTATATCATTCTGACCTAAGTGATTCTATCACTTCCTACTATCTATGATTCATCAGGTGATCTAGGTATGTAAAGGTCTCTCAACACAATTCCATTCATTAGCCTTTGATTCATATGTGTATTTTACTCTTAAAGCCTTCAGATATAAAGTTGATCACATTAGTTTCTTGATTAAGCCCTAATGATCATCATTCATGACTATGACTCCTCATTCTCAAAGACTCTACAACATGTAAGTATATTATGAACCTAAATTACAAGACATTCAATCACATTCTTTGATACTAGGTGATCTTTGTCCTAATTTGCCTTAGAGTTTAAATTTCATCATTACAAGTAAAGATCAATCATATAAAATATAGTCTAGTTCAATTCATGATTATATGATCCTAACTTTGATCAATTACAATATATAACATTGGAAGATCACTCAAGAACCTTCAACCTTGCCTCTAATGGCATCAACCCTTAAATTTCAGTTCCATCCACTTAGGTTAGGGTTTACCATAGAAACACATGAAATCATCATAATATCATTAAACAAAGACAATTCAATCATATTTGGATGCTATCCAGTAGGTTGGAATCACATCCAAGCCCTACCTACAATGCAATCACAACCCTAGCAATAATTGGGTTTTTGAGTTCACAATTGGAGGGGAATCTATGGGGCCACCATGGGTGGAAGAACCCATGGAAAAATAAGCTTCACATACCTTTAATCAAATCCCTAGCACAAGCTCTCAACAATGGACCTTGTTCATGACCCAAGCTTCAAGCTCTAACTTCTTCTTCAAAGGGGGGTTTTCTAGAGATAGAAATATTCTATGGAGAGGATGAAGTTGGGTTTTCTTTTGATTATATGGAGAATGATTTAAATGAGGTAAACTTAGGTCTAATAAGTTTATATAGTTTCTAGGAAAGGAATAGAATAATGTAGGGTCAATTTTGGTAAAGAACTATGGACTTAACTTAAAATTCTTCCATTTGCCCGCGTCAGCTCGCCCTTTGGACCCTTAAGCTCGCCCATTGCACAAGGTAACTCGAAAATGCACCCTTGGCTCGCCCAATATTCTAGTGATCTTGGAATTTGGGAAGTCCACTAGCCGATCTTGGGAGCTAAAGGGCGATCCGCCAACCTGGTTGGCGAGCTGCGAATTAGCTCACCCTTTGCTCCAGAATCTAGGTCAAATGAAACAGCCCACTAGGCGATCATAACGCACAAGAGTGACTCACCCAACCCTTTGGGCGATCATGAAGTCCTATCGCCAAAAGGCCCCTTAAAGAACAAGGTTTCTTTCACTCCTTGCTAGCATAGGTCCTTACTTGCACCCTAGACTTCTTCCTTGCTAAATTAAGGTCTAAAAAAGCATAGACATTCACTCAAGGGTACACTATCCCACACGATGAGGCTCTAGTTCTGCCAATCATTTTACGAGTCGTTATATTATACCCTACTTAGGAACATTCATCCTCGAATGACACTTAAAACACATTAAGGGTTAACGACTCAAGACTAGCAGCCCATCATACATGTCATACGCCCAAAAGAACACAACCAAGGAGGAAAACTTCAACTCCAAGCTAAACATTCTCAATGCAACACAAGAGAGTAGGAACTACATCTACCAACCCAAAGTGCATCAAATTCTATATCTGCTCTTTTGAAAGTAAGAACTTCCATTTCCTAGTTAAGACATGCTCATCACATACTCATGGAGCCTAAATGCACATTACTTCTCGAAAAGCATTCATTCATTAAGGAAATATTTCCACTCCAAAACTAGGGCGTGCTCATACACAACTCATAAAGTTTATGTGCAAGTCTACAAAAGAGCAACAACACGAGAGAAAGAACAATGCATATAATACATTTATAACAAGACTTAGGCATTATCATGAATCAAGCATGTAAGGATATTCATGGCAACACATAAAGCACACAATAACCCTACTAGAGAGGCACACTATCCCCAACTTGGGAGTAAGCCTACTCAGCTTTTCTAAACATCATACATCCTAAAAATAACTTCAAAATGCAACATACCAAGTCATAAAAGACAAGAAATATGGAAATTTAATAAAAGCATGAAACACATACCGGAAGGGACATGAGGAGATCACTCTTCATCTTCTCTAGATTGGAGAGCATTAAACATATGATCACTTGGGAGTATTAGACTTGGTCTCCCTACCTTTTGCCCTAAGGATTGGACAATCTCTCTTCTTGTGACCGTTACTACCACAACCATAACACCCCTCTTTTCCGGCTAGACACTCAGCATAATGCTTTCTTCCACACTTGAGCAAGTAGGCTTAAGAAACATGGATTCACTATTACTCCCTCTTAGAGGTTTAAGTTTAGACACCCTCTCTTGGTTGGAAAGTTTTTGGTGGGTCCTAGGTTGATCATATCCCTCGGAGCTAGAATTGAAGAAATCCCATCATCGGTTCTAGGTCTCTTAACTTCGCTATCTTTCTTCCTAAGCCTTGACTCTTCAACTTGTTGAGTATAAACCATCAACCTTGAGATATCCATGTTGTCATGGAGCATTTCCGCACGGCACTATTCTTCAATAGCATCGCACACACCGATAACAAAGTGACTAATCTCATCCCTTGGATTAGAAACCAAAGAGAGGGCATATTTGGACAACTTAGTGAATTTCAAAGAGTATTCTTGGACACTCATACCTCTTTGTCGAAGGTTGATGAACACCTCAAATCTGGCTTCCGTCTTCTCACAGGGGAAGAACCTATCAAGAAAAGCCTTCTTGAATACCTTCCAATTTATGGGACCCGGTCTTATAAGTCTATTGTCCTTCCATTAGGTGTACCACACTTGGGACACATCTTTCAATTGATACCCGGCAAACTCGGCTTTCTCAATAGAGGTAACCCCTATAGCCTCCACTATCTTATAGACCTCCTCCAAAAACTCTTATGGGTCTTCATTTATTTTGGAACCCAAGAAGATATGAGGGTTCATCCTAGTCAAATCTCTCAACCGTGAGGCCATAGTACTCACATTGGGCTCTACCCGGGGCCTAACTTCTCGGTTAGCTTGAGCCGTTAGGGCTTGAGCTTGAGTGGTGACGGCTTAAGGTTTAACCGTCATGAGTTGGGTCAAAGTTTAAAAATCCGCCCTTATCTCCTCATTAGTGATCACCCATTCATCATTATGAACTTGAGGAGGAACTTGGAGAGGAACCTCTTGCTCCTCATCACCTTCCTCATTTCTCCTAACATTAGCCCTAGTATTAGCCATAACCTGAAAAACCATACGGTAAACGTTAGGAGAGAGAGCTACTAGATCTAAACTCTATAGCACGACATAGACAATGAAGAAATAAAGTTTTCCTAACGTACTATAGCCTCTCACTCATAGATGTGTCGCGACTCACACTGATGAACAAGACTCTACTAGACGTAGTTTGAGACATCCTAAAATTTATCCCAAAACCTTATGCTTTGATTCCAAGTTTGTCACGTTCCAGGGGTACCCCCTAGACGTAACATGGGGTAGTTGACCCCCAAGGGGTCACATACAATCCCTTAGCATATGCTTAACATAAGATAATTGAAAATACGGGAAAATTGAAAATTTCTTTCGATCCATATAATTGAATACATTTTCATAAACAAGCGGAAGTCTATACTAAACCTTTGTCCCAAATCATCTATTTAAAACTCATGAATAAAACTCTTGGGACACAACCCATACAAAGTCTAACATATAAAGAAAAGACAAGGGAAATATAGGTTCGTCCTCGAATCTATGAGGACTCACTAGATCTTCAATTCTTTCTGCCTCTTAGAAACCTAGCCTGCAAACAACTCAATCTCCTCAACCCTACATTTGATTAGAATGTAGGCATTATGCGTTAGTACAAAATGTACCAAGTATGAAAGCAAGCACAATATCATAAGAGAATCTCAAATGGTTAGTCAACATAAGACATAAATATAAGAGATAATAATAGAATCATCATAGTCATAGCCAAAATCTCCAATATAAACATCATATGAACACAAGTCAACATGAGACATAGTTAATGAGCATAAGAGATAAATCATAACAATATAAGTATAATTGACTCTTAGTCATCAATACCATAATATAACCATTCTCAAGTAACCTCAAAAGCATACAAGTGCAAAGCATGAATAGCATCCCATAATACTACCCAAGCCAAGTATCCCTTTTGGTCATCCTAACCATGGTCTATAGGCATAGTTAAGTCTTAAACATTCTTTACCATAAGGGCACCACACTCCTCAGTAACCTCAAAGCACACTTGTGCAATGTATGAAAGGCATCCCTTAATACCCTCCTTACTAAGCATAACCTTGAAGTCATCCTAGTCATATTCACCCTCCTTTGGCATCACTATTGGCTTACTTTATGTAAACGAAGGAATTATAAACTCAACCGTATCTTGGAAGGAATATATAGCTACAATCCATCAAGCATCACTCATGTAAGACAACACTCATAAGGTAACCCTTAGTCAAACTTGTGCAAGGCATGAGTAATATCCCATACTACTACTCATACTAAGTACTTCTTTAGGTCATCACACTCATGTTCCCTAACTTAGAGACTAGCCCTCTTTTTAAAGCATGGAACACTAGGAGACACTTTACTAGGTATATCTTAGTCCCTTCTTGTTTGAACCCCAAGAGATACTATTCTATGTACAACTTAGTTAATCATATTGGAACTTTTAGGAAATGCTACTTAAAGCATAATCTAAGTTCATTAAACTTGAACTCTTGGAGATGCTACTTAAAGCATGTTGTTAGTTCATTATAAGGTTGGACCCTACGAGATACTTCTTTTAGCATGTCTAGGTTCTTTATTATTATTATGGACTCTATGAGGCCATACTCTAGGACATCTAAGTCCATATATACTTTGAACATTATGAGGTCCTTTACTAACTTGTACTAGTCCCTCTTTACTTAGAACCCTAGTATATACTATATCAAGTACATCTTAGTTCATTAAGCTTGAACTCTAGAAGACACTACTTGAAGCATAATCTTAGTTCATTTAGTTTGGTCTCTAGGAGAAGCCCTTCCAAGCATAATCTTAGACCATTATTTGCATTGGACCCTAGGAGATGCTACTTTAGGCATAATCTTGTCCCATGAGGTTTGAACTCTAAAAGATGCTACATTTAGCACAATCTTAGTTCACTACCAATCTTGTTTAATTAGGATATAGCCTTAACTAACATGAGAACATATGATCTCTCATGATGTTACCATACCATCAAGGGTTGGTCCACTTGCCAAAGTGGAACCGGTTTGTTAGCTTAGCTGGATTCACTAGCTAACTTCCTACAGGGTATGTTGTTATGAAATACACAGATTGCTACTAGAAACACAAACTCCACTAGGTGAGGCTTCCATCTCATAAGACACACTTTGTGAAATAAATACTCTTCTATGTGAGAGATCCCGTGTGGGAAGCCCAAACTATGCTAGGTGGGAACCTCTATCTCATTTCAATATCCTCTCGGTGCTAGGCAGAAATCCCTCATGATAATCATTAAGTCTCTACTTGGACTCAAGTAAATGGAAAGGTGTTCTTGACCAACAACCCATCCTAATACCTCTTTTAGTCCAGGTGTGAGCAACTATCATAATGCATGACCTAGGTATAAAGGCTATCTAGACTTAGGTTCAATTAGTTAGGAGAAGTCCTTCAACCCGAGAACCATTACTATGTGAGAAGTCTTTCATGTTAAGTTCATATCTATACCTACCATCATCTCTAGAATTCTTCATTAGAAAAGTATATCATTATGACCTAAGTGATTCTATCACTTCCTACCATCTATGATTCATAAGGTGATAAAGAGTCACCATACCTTAATTATTGAAGACCCATGAAATTGCAGAAGAAATCAGTTGAAAACCCATCTTCTAGCTTGAGTTTCATCAAGGTCTTCAATGGGGTTTTTGAGAGAATCTATTTTGGGAGGGACGGGTGAATTTGAAGAATGGGGTCTAATTTTAGGTTTTGGGGTTTTAACCAAATTAAAATACCCTAAAATAGGTAGAACAACCGTTTATAATAAATCGCCAAAGTACCCAAACTACCCCTCACTTAGTTGGACCTTTTTAAACAACTCAAACTTGAGTTTTATTTTCGCAAATTTCGTCGGGAAACAAGTTGGCGACGCGGAGGTCTTCCCACATGTTTTCTGGAAATTAAATTTGAGACAGTAGAGTCCGCGACGCGGACCAAACATTTGCCCCTTGGTGGAGCTAGTCCGCGACGTGGACATGCTCCCTCCAAGCACAACTTCAAGCTGCCTTTGGCAGCTTGCTTGGCCAAGGTTGGGGTCCTCCTCGGGGACCCTTAGGGTGGCCCCCGGGGAGTCGTATCCGAACTTTTTTGACCCTAAAAACATTTATTAAGACACTAGGGTCACCTCCACCGATTTTAGATTCCAAACAATACATAAAAACATGAACAACATACTAGAACACACTAACACGTAAAAGACTAGTTTCCGAACGTCTTGGTCGTCCCTTGACGTTTGACTTCCAAACACTTTAATGCTAACTAAAAAGCCTATTCTTCATCATTTTAACAAGTTATTAATGCATAAAATTCATGTGAGTCTCTACTTTATCCTACTTCATTTTCAGGGTCGTTACAATATCCCCCACTTAGGAACATTCTTTCTCGAATGACACTGAATACACTTCTGAGGACTCAATGACCCAACTAGCAACTCACAATACACTACATACAACATCTACATAAGAGCACACATCAAGGAGGAACATCAACTCCACATAAAAGGCTCAAAACAACTTTGTGCAATTCAAGAAAGTAGCAACACCTCTACCAACTCCTTATGCATCAACTTTATTATTTCCCATTTCATTGGAGGAACTTCCGTCTCCAAATCATCACTATGCTTAAAACTCTTTACTTCTCATAAGTATAGGAGGAACTGCCTTCTCCATATTCAATGAGCATCAACACATATATTAAGCAATCAATAAGACATTTGTTTAACAAGACAGCATCAAGCATGATCATTACAACTCTCATGAAGTTAACATCACACAACATCTATGGGTGCAATTTCAACCATGAGAAACAAAGTTCGTGAAAACTCAAAATACAACTTAAGCATGAATTTTTTTCACAAAAATATGCACATACAAGCTAATCATGTCATAATCATCATTCTCATTTCAAACACCAAAGAAACACAACATGCAACTATCTCATTAAAGAACATTATGCAACTTTATCATAAGAAATCATTTAAGCATGCACTTCAAATCAACGCATGCAACACAAGCAAGTAGAAACTTTATTCACCGACTCATAATGCATCAACCACATAGGCCTTTCTCATGTTCATAGGAGGAACTACCTTCTCCTAAGCATGACATGATATTTACCTCTTTTATATCATCATAGGGTCCATTATGCAATGCCTTTCAAGTGCACACATAGACATGGTCAACATTTCCACTGAAGAGGCAATTAAGCAATTCATACTAGTTACACCCTAACATGATGATTATAGATCATCTACTAGTCTTATCATTTAATCATCATACTATCAAGAACATACATGGCATTACCATGTTTAGTTATGTTCAAGGAGGGACTACCTTCTCCTAGTCACAACATACACACATGGCATCATAAAACTCATAAGCAAGCATTACACAAAGGTCAATTCTTTTGAGAAATTCTCAACTTTTAACCTAAGCATGATGATACTCTCTTCCTCATGAAGTCAAGAGTGCATTCACCATATAAAGATGCATATTGACATGAGAAACATGAATTTTATTACTAAAATTCCATTTTTATGTAGTAAGAATCCTTCAAAACATGCATAACATAGTGTCTTCTAGGACATGCATAACATACGGAGATCATACAACTCATAATCATATGCAAGACTCCAAACATGAACAAGCTACTAGGAACTCTTTGGTCTCAAGCTAGAATAAGAATAGAAGGAAATGATAAGGATATCAACAACCTTACTACTCACTCATAATCCCCCACTTAGGGTAAACCCATCTAAGAGCACATTAAAGTAACCAAGAGAACTATCGCTTACCAATTAAGCACAATGTCCCCCTCTTGGGATCAAGTTATGCAAATTCCTTTAATCATTACCTCCTTCATCTCTAAAGTAGGAACCATTCTCCACTAAATCTTCACTATACTCCCTTAGGTGAGGATTTCAAGAATCCAAACAAAATGAGTATCTATACCACTCCACTTCATATCCATCACCCAAAGTGGTTCTCAACATGGAGAACTCAAGGAATATCAATGTAGAAATATTAAGGGAGCCAAAAATCTTACCATCTAGGCACATTATCCCCCACTTGGGGTGAGCTTAATCAACTTTTTATCACACCATACCCTTATCATCACCTTTGGTGTAACTTTCTGCTCAACCATGCCTAGGTATTATCTAAACACCCTCTTTAAATGACCATACTTAAGATCAACCTTACAAGACAACTATCCTCTTTAAAGTTAGTCAACATCTATTCTATTGTCCTTCCCATGAACTAAGGGGTACATGTAAATCTCCAAGTTAAGCTTAAAAAAAAACACTATCCCAACTCATGGAACAAAGCCCCTTTTTCCGCTCTTAGGGAAAGCCTACACAAGAACTCTGATTCACATAAGGAAAACCATGAAGCATCACTCCTAAGAAAAGGCAACTTTCAACTAACACTAGTTACCATATTCCTTCAAAACTCCTTGACTCTTCACCATGACTTTCTACTATCATTACACATCACCATAAAGCAACTCATCATGCTAAAAAGGATTTCATTCTTACCATAACGACTCTTACCATACGAGAAGTACACCACCATACAACATTTTCAATGTAATGTTCCCAACCTCATAGGTCACACATAGCCATGATTGTCATCACATTACGATTTCCAAATCTACCTTCATATATATATACTCATATAGTCACCACATCATAATAAACATTAAAACTCACTTTTTTTCCCTCGATCCTTGCAACATCACCCCTTCCAAGTAATCACATCTGGAAGACCACCGGACAAGGTAAAATAAGAGAGAGCGATCATAGGGAGTTAAGCTCTACGGTATGACACAAGAGTAAGAAATAAAGTGAAACTTCTATCGTCCTATAGGCTCTCGCTAATAGATGTGTCGCAACTCACACCGATGAACAAGAGTCTACTAGATGTGGCTCATGAGAAGTTGAATCCTAAGAGCATTTTCATAACCTTATGCTCTGATACCAAGTTTGTAACGACTCGAGAGCACCCCCTAGTCGGTTACCGACGTATTCGACCTCTCGGAGGTCTTATACAAGCCCTTAGCATTCGTCATAGCATTTATCATAGAAAAATAGCGGAAAATTTAAAACTTTTTCATAATATAACACATGGCATAAAAGTCACCTCATTAAACCTTTAATACAAAAATTGGAGTACTACGTCTCAAGATAGCCATCTTAAAACATGACTACAACACAAGAGGGACACATCCCTTACAATACAAAAGAAACTACTATCTAGAACATAGAACTTAAGGAAACTCTTTAACATAAAGGTCCTTCAATCTTTAAGGACACACCCGAACATGGGAATAGTTAGCCAACCTCATCACTTTTAGAAAAGATCCTTTAGTGACCATCACCTACACTTGGTGTAAAAAGATGAAGAAGAATGTTGTTAGTAGAAGAATGCACTAAGTATGATAACCATGCAAAACATGCTTTTAAAAGGACATTTAGTTGGAAACTATGCATCATGCATTTTTAGAGAAACTTGAAGAACATTTAGTACATAGGCACAATATAAACTACATACAGCATCCTACACACATATACCATTCATAATAGCACATAGAGACACTTATAAAATTTTAGGCACATTCAATGCATACATTACATTACCTTCCTCTTTATCTTAACTCCTTTCCTCAAGCAACCCTTAGGGAATACTTGGTGCAATATATCACCTTAAGGTTACCAAGGGTGAACTTACATATAGCCTTCATCAATCCAACCACATATATTCATAGAGTCATAAGCATACCATAGGACATAGTCTTCAGATAGGAACCATCACCAAAGACAACCCCCAAGTCACACTAGTGCAATGTGCAAGTAGCATCCCATAATACTACTCCCACCAAGTGTTCCTAGGAAGACACCATAGACTAGGCACATCATATTCAACAAGTCATAACATCTTCATTTAACATTAGACATAAGACCAACATACTACATAACATCATATAAGGAATCATTCATTTATTACATCATTAGTCATAACCCATTTAGTTTATATCATAGGTAAACCACCCTCACAACTCCTTCACAAGCTCACTTGTGCAATGTACACATGGAGTCCCATACCCTCACATATACTAAGAAAACCCATTAAGAAGTCATAAATGTAATTCACATGCATAATCATACTTCATGTCTTGACATAAGTAAAGTCAATCTTAACATGCTTTCATATTAACATACATAGACCATAGTCTTTATTACATAAAGAGCCTAATCATAACTTCCCTTAGGGTACACTTGTGCAATGCATAAGTAGGGTCCATAGTCCTACCTATACTAAGTAACTCTTCAAGAAATCATGCCTAGAGTTCATATTCTTATCTTAGTTCATTTCTTAACTTTTGGGAGACATTGCCATAACCGACATAGACCATGTGAGCTACATGGAATCCGGTGTTCTACTCCGACACCGAAAAGAGAGGGTACTACTTGCCAATTTAGGACCTACATACATAATAGCTATCTAGTGGATCCACAAAGCTAAGACCTACGGGGGCACGTAGTTATGGAACAAGGAGATTGCTACTAGAAACCTTGACTTACTAGGCGTGGAGGTTTCCATCTCATGAGACAACATCTATGTTGGGAACCCGGACTTGCTAAATGTGAAGGTTCTCTTGTGGTATGCCGAACTTGCTAAACATGAAGCCCCCACTCTCATTTTTCATGTTCACTCGATGCTAAGCTCCAACTCCCTTTTTAAACATCTTTAAGCCTTTATTTAACATTAGTTCATAAAGTAGGCTTTAGGGACTTAATCCCTCATATCATATAGCTCAAAGGTTTCT